>LZPO01076139.1:20032-32275 GCA_001675575.1 Neotoma lepida
AATAAAGTGCTTCACGTGACAGGGACCAAAAAACAGAGTAGCCTTATATTTTGTCTTTAGAGCAAGCACTGTGTACAATATCCACAGTTTGAAGATGCTTACATAGAAGTAGCCACATTTTACTGAATTGGAATGGCTTGTTCTACTGCATACACACATTGCAAAGACCAGTGCCACCTTCAAAAGCATAGAGGATGAATGGTAGAATTAAGCAAGTGAGCAGTGGGATTGTATGGAGGTTCCCGACTACAGCAGAAATAGAGGCAGTATTGATGAGAATTTGAAAAGATCTAGTGTCTATCAATCTATCTGCATGGTAACATGTGGTAGTGTTCTGCTGAAGCGTTCTAGTGTTACACTCAAATACACAGAGCACCACACCACACCACTCTCTGCAAGTTCTGCTACTAAATTACGAAGATTTTACTGCTCCTCTTATCCCTCCCAATCTGTTACTGTTTCTGTAATAGATGTCCTGTGAGACTGTGGGCTGTTAAATGACAATGAGCTGGAACACTTAAGNTTTAATCCGGACTGACTCTGTCTCTTAGCACTGTTTGGACTAGATCCTACCAGTGTGTTTTCTTTTTTATCTGAGCTCTTGGGCAGGTGAAGAAAGCCTATCTTGCCATGGTGTGGTGAGCATCAGAGATAGATTTTCACAGAGAATCAACCACCACTTTATCCCTCCAGGGTGATAGATAGTGATTATCATGGCCAGGAAGGCAAACTGAAAGCAGGAAATGACCACTTACAGAAAGGATGTCACACACAACAGTTGAAAAGTTGTTTTAGAAGGAATTCTGTACTCACTAATACTTGTGGGAGCAAACTGCAGTATACATTCAACTACTTTTATTGCATGATGTGGGANGTGGATGATTCATTGTGCTCATGAAAACTGTAGTACACATTCAACTATGTTCATTGCACGGTGTGGGATGTGGGCGACTCACTGTGCTCATGGGGCAGTAGTGAAGAAAGCATNGATGTCTGAGCTTGGGGATGGTTGCAAACACTCAGCAATATGTTGTTAATGGGAAATTATGCAACCCTAAAGAGCATGTTAGATTTGACAACAAAATTATCTTGAAATTTATTTGCAATTAGCATCCACATTCAAGAAAGAACTTAAACATTCAAATTACACATCAGAGAACCTAGATTCAAGAATATTCTGCAAGTCTACTGGGAACTCAAAGGTTCAAGGTTATGAAAAGGAAAACAGAGCCTCCATGACCAATCAGAGAAGCCCAAGGGAAGTGTCACTATCACATGCAGCATGGAGTCCCACATTGGATGCTGCAGCAGGAAAGGGCATTGTTAAAAAAAAATGGGATTCAAACAAAAGCTTCAATTTAGTTAGCAGTATTGTACCACTGACTGCTATGTCTAACAAATGTGCATTTTGACAACTATTACTATCAGCAGAGACTGAGCAGACAGTACATGGGGATCCATACTTTCTCTGGAATGCTTCCATAATCTAAAGTTTTACTTCCATATTGCAGGTTTATTTTCTTAAAGTCTTTGTTTACACTTCAAAGAAATCTAAAACAACTTATTTTTTCATCTTTTGAACTAGTGTTTTTGAAATTGGGAATTTCCAGAGAACATTAGGGAAATACTTGTAACCATGACCCATCATTACAATAGCCATGAGCATGGTGGGGATCAAGACTGCAGAAGAAACCATGTCACATACCAACGTCTCAGGAATATGAAAATCTCCTGAATAAAGCATAATAATGCTACCTCTTCTGTCCTCCACACTCAAGACTGCTTTATAAAATTGCCATTCNCTACTTGTGAGTTTATCTTTCAGTGGTNGTATGAGAAGCCCTGNTGTCCTCTTTACGGCCGGCAGCACTAATTCCTGGACTCAGGGGATGAAATTGAGGCTCTGNGCTGAAGCCCTAGACACGAGAAGTGGCTTGAGGCCAATGAGATCTTGTCATGTTTTAGGAGAAAAAATGAAATTCTGATGACTAAGAACTTCCAGGTGCAGCTGGAAAGTCTGAGCGTCAGCCTCGGGCTGCCGGGAAATAGGTGGACATCTGGGTTTTGTGTAAAGGGGAAGTTAGAGGTACAAGGTTAGTCATGAAGCTGTAGACCAAGAGGCTGTAAAATGGTTTTAAATGTTTTGAAATAGTTCCTGCTGCAATTAGCAGNTGAAAAAAGAAGAGGAGGAGGAGGAGAACTCATGGATTAAACCCCAAGGAATTTATTTTCTCACAAATCTGGGTTAATTCCATCCTAACCTGTGATATCCAGTCTAATTCCATCCTTAATTTTGTTCTGATATCTACAGGGTATTAGTCTAATCACTTGCTTGATCTCAAAATGACTGACTGTTACATTCTGAAATAATACCACCAGAGACAGGACAGCAGTCTAGCCTGGGGATTTGTCTTTTTTAAGACAGAAGGAACAGTTTCCCTAAGATGCTTTCATGTCTCATTGGTCTAAGCAAGAAGGAACAGTTTCCCTAAGATGCTTTCATGTCTCATTGGTCTAAGCAACAGCACTGCCAAAGAGAATGAACTCACCAAGAACGCTGACCAATCAGAACCTAAGCTCAGGTTTTCAAGACAATGGTAAGACCCACCTAGAATTTCATAACAGGTAAAGACCCAAGTAGTTATCCTTTGTAATTGGAGGTTTCCTTAGCCAAAAACCAAACAAACAAAAAACAAAAAACAAACAAACACAACAACAAAAATAGAGTTGTGGAGTATGTCGATCCCAGAGAATACTGTCAAAATGCAAATCATCCAAGTCAGAGTTGTGGCAGCAAAAGTAGTGGACATGTTCAAAGATGATAGTAAGGAAAAAAAAATCAATGCATTTCCTCTGAAAACAGCATTATGGGAAATGGAGTGATTCAGAACATGACCTAGATTTTTAGCTGGAGTGAATGGATAGAATCCAATAGAATGTGAGAGCAAGGCAGGCCAACCAAAGTCTTGAGTTGGGTTTTGATAAAGCTGGTCTTGTGGTATCAATGGGACATGTGTCAGCGGGGTCAAGTAAATAGCTGGACAAGCAGGTCTTTACTATAGAAGGAGCTGGAGACAGAGAAATCAACCTATAGAAGACAAATTAAGCAGTGGAGTAGGTGATGTCACTGTGGAAGTGTGGAAGGAGAGAGGTTAGGTCCCTGGAATGGAATTCAAACCAACACAAACTGCAGGAGCCAGAGGTAAGAAGAACTAAGAGCCCCGGGAGCCCAGACTTTCTGAAAGGAAGCTGTCAGTAAGGTCAAGCCCCTCCGAACGGTGATGTCAAGCAAATGCTTAAGCTTGGTCCTCTAGATTTAATTTATTAAAGGAAGGATCCAGGTAAGATGCTGTTGCTGTGTGTATGCCTGTACTTTCGGGGTCCTGCTAGGAGGAGCTACAAAGCAGGTGAGTGAGTAGGGGATAACTGTGTATAGACTGTGAAGACAGAACAAAAACTGGCAGTCTCCCTCAGAACCCTCAGCTGGCCTGGAACTCTCTGTGGAGACCAAGCTGGCATGGCACTCACAGAGATCCTGTCATCTCTACCTGTCAGCTGTTAGCATTATAGGAATGCCACCATGCCCAGTTGAAAAAAGAAAAAAAAAAAAGATCTTTTAGAATTCTGAGAAGCATAAGAAAGAGCTCAAGGGTACTAATTAGAAAGTCCTGTTCTGGTTTGTTTCTATTTTCTCTTATTTTATTTATTTATGCCTATTTGTATCCTAATGAGAGAGAACAAAAAAGGGTGTGGACGTGGGTAGATGGGGAAGTGAGGANTTTCTGGAAGGAGTTGGGGGAGGGGAAACTGTAATTAAAACATATTATATGAGAAAATCTATTTATTAAAAATAAATAATAGAAGCCAGGTGGTGGTGGAGCACTCCTTTAATCCCAGCACTCGGGAGGCAGAGCCAGGCAGATCTCTGTGAGTTCAAGGACAGCCTGGGCTACCGAGTGAGTTCCAGGAAAGGTGCCACCAAAGCTACACAGAGAAACCCTGTCTCAAAAAACCATAAATAAATAAATAAATAAATAAATAAATAAATAAATAAATTGATACTATAATACATGTAAGAAAATGTGATAAGTAATAATGTAATAAGTAGTCCCTTCTCTTGTGATATTTCACCTTCCCTAGTTCCTGTTACCCCTGGTAAACACTGTACCAAAACTGAAAGAAAACTGAAAAAAATAATCCAGAAATAAAAAAAATGGATAAATTTTCAAACAAAAAAATAAAGAAGAAGAAGANGGAGGAGAAGAAGAAGGAAAAGAAAGGGATAAGGTATACAAAGAGCAATTATTTGCTATTTACATCTCCATTATACTTCTCCCCAAATCNGATTTTGATATATAGTAATATATTATACATCAATTAATATATTGTTATATAGTTTATATATTAATACATATATTTAAGTATTGGGGTGTCTATGAGAGAAAATTCATGTTTTAAAAACAGTGTACAAATATTTCCATTTCATTCTAGACCAAAAGTATTCGATTATCTAAATATTTTTAGTCTCTGCTCCAGTTCACTTTGTTTTGTATGAGCCATGGGTGGAAGACTCCTTTGCATTCCTTTCTTGCATATGTCAGTGGATTTTTGTTCAACTATTAATCCTGAAGCATGGAGTNATGCATATTTATATTTAGGAAGCTGAACGTGTTTTTGTACCTAATAAAATCAGAAGATGCTACTCAGTAATTATAAACATGTCTTCATGGAGATTTAGGCGGACAGTGTTAATTCTTGAGAAAGAAAAGCTAAGAAAATCAACAGGAACATTTGACTTGATATATCAGACNGCATCCGCTGTGTACTCTGACTGAGCTGTGCCAGGGTTTCTTTCACTTAAGACCTACCTTACACACGTCTGCATCTCTAATAAAGCTCTTCANATAAATCTGAAATGGAAGTCTATGATATTTTAACATGGAAAAAAATATTTTGACAGCTCTAAATCAAAACTCTTACAGCAGAAAAACAAAATTATAACAGTTATTTTTATTATTTGAGAATTTCATATGTGCATGCAAATCGCTTGATCAAATCCACTCCTTTTTCCTTCCTTTCCACCTTCTCTACTACTGCCTCCCAATTTCATGTGTTTTGTTGTAAAAATCCACCAAGTCCTCTTGGTGCTGCCAAGATGTGTCTGATGTAGGGCCACCTACTGGAGTATGGCTAGCCTCTTGGGATCTGCATCCTTTTGCTAAATTCGAAAAGAAAGTCCACATACATACCTGATTAAAATGCACTATCCTTACCAAATAAGACTCTCAGGATANTAAACATAAGAAGTAAGGAGGTGGTACTTTGGGTGTCATCATTTAGTAGGCTTTAAGACTGAAAGACAACGAAGACCCTAGGTTTCATTTAAAATAAACCCTGACTTTTATAGCTCTCTCGCTTGTGTGTCTCTTTGTACTCACACAAAGAGATATGCTGATCATTTGCTTTGCAGAGAGAAATCCTGGATTAGAAGTGGGCTCTGCTTCAAATACCATGGCTGAAGTAGCATCCCAAACTGGCACACTAAGCAGATATTACAAAGAAATACACAAATGGTTGCATGGTAACCACAAAAATGAATAAGTTCATTATCAAGGTTCAAACTGTGGTAGATTTGAAAGTTTGTTTGGCAGTGACTAATCCTTAGAGCTGATTTTTCCTCCGTCACTGGACATGTTGGCTCCGCTTGTCTGCCAGCCTTTTCTGGGCTCGCAACCACTCACCTGCCTCCCAGTGCCTTCCTTTTATGCTGTCTGTCCTCTTTTGTTGTCAAGTGTGCTCTGCCACACTGCCCAATCTGCAACACTCATCAAACTACTTAACTAATTTTTTAAAAGTATATGCAGAATGTAAAAAATTACATTTTTTTGTTATCTTCATAAATACTTTCATAAATGATGAAAACACTTTACCCCAAGTACCACCTCTTCCTCCGAACTTGTCTTATGCACGCCCTCCTGAAGGTGCTGTTCTTAGGTGCCTTCAGAAAACGCTTCCTTCTGGAGAAGGCCACTGACGGAGCGGTCATGTTCTTCAGCTTGCATGCTATGTGTTGCCTACTGTGCCTATACAAACAGCTCCNAGTGAAATGTGCCATGGCTCCCTGGTGATCTTAGTGCTGTTCTTATGTATAGATGGTGGGTTTCTGCTCTGTTCTCTTAATTTTCCCTTTAGGAAATTCTTAATTCTCTTAATTCTTTCATAGAAAAAGAATACCGTCCTAGATAGTCTGGGACTCTGAATTATCTGTGGTCTCTCCCTTGTTTCTTTCCGTAGAGCTTTTCCAGGGTTGCAGAAACTCTGCCGCACTAGTTTCATACTTAGCCATGCACACTTGTCATCTAACCTAAAAAGTTTTTGAATCATCATCATCATCATCTTCTTCTTCTTCTTCTCCTCCTCCTTCTTCGTCCTCCTCCTCCTTTTCTTCCTCTCCCTTTTCCTCTACCCTCTCCCCGGTACAAGCCTTCCTAATTCCTTATAATCCATCCTCACCTTAACCTTGATCGTGTGTCTTTCTCCCAAACGATGTGATGAGATTTATTGTTAATTACCTTTTGTGTTTAACTCTAAAATGGAATCTTCAAAATGAATGTGTCTTATTTCTCAATACCTCTCCCATCTTTTCTAGCAATGAGTGGTCATGGGGTACATTTTTAACCCAATAAGACTTTGGGGAAGATTCCCANCCCTAAAGGAAAAGACAAAAGCATTACTAGGCAAAAATTATGGCNGTTTTGTCCTTTCTGTTCTTTTCTAGGAGGCTGATGAAAAGTGTAGGTGTATGGCAGCCTCAGGACACAGAAGACATGGCAAGTAAGAAGGCAAAACCTCACAGAATATAGTGACAGAGAAGTGTCTGATGCTTGGATGGCTTCTGGCATAGCTCTAAGCCAGTCTAGACTCTGGTTCTATTACTCCAATCTATTACCTTNNATGACATCTGGATANCAAGATAAGTGATACAATAATCTATAGAACTTTACTGAGAGGTCTTGTAATTTTTTGGAATAAAATTACTTAATGAGGGCTGGGGAGATAGCTCGATGGTTAAGAGCACTGGCTTCTCTTCCAAAGGACCGTGGTTCAATTCCCAACATCCACATGGCAGCTCACAACTAACTGTAACGCCAGTTCCAGGGAATCCGACACCCTCACACGGACATATATGAAGGCAAAAACGTCAATGTACATGAAATAAAAATTTTAAAATTAATTAATAGTGACAGATGAAAATGAACATAGTATTTTAAAAGTATGTTCGTGGTGAAAGCATGCCTTGGAAAACCCATCATATCAAGATCTCATTGCTCATGAGATGCTGTATGTCCTTGAGGTCTGTTTCTGGTCCAACATCTTCTCACTTATTCTTCCTGTACACTAAAAGGTTGTCCTTTCATCAAAGCCTCGCCTGAGTTAATAAGTTAACATAAATTCTTGTTATTTTACATTTACTACAGCACCGACATAAGATTCCTAAATAATTTTGTTATTTTAATCTTCCTTATAAAATAGACTACTTTTACAAATAATCTGTACAAACTTTTATTCCAGCAAAAGTTTAGTCTTGATTAAAATCAAGAAACCTGTTCTGAGGCTATCATGGTCACCAAATGTCCCTCTCCATTGTCCCACTCTCTATTTCCTACATGAGTGTAATATATGTACAAACACACACACACACACACACACACACACACACACACACACACACACACACCTTGCCTTCCTATGGCAGGGAAGAGATTCATCCATGTTTTCTTTTATTATAATCTTATCTTATTTTAAAGGCACTATAACATTATATTAGCCCAGACTGGCCTCAAATTCATGATCCTCTGTCTGTGCCTTCTGCCATTTATCTTCAATATGTCAGTCAGAATGTATTTACCCCACAGTGCCAAATATACTTAACCATCTGTGCTGTGGCATTTATTGCCTGGCCTCACCCACCCTTGAACGCTCCAGTTGTGTTTGCCAATCAGACAGTGAGGAACCAAGAGAGGGAGTTATATACACTAGGGAGGATACNATGTTGTAGAGTTCAGGATTATCATTACACAGTTTACCTGCAGGTGGGGTCTGGCCCAGGGGTGCTGCCATCTCCAGGAGACTCTGCTGCATTTGTGGAGCTGCCAATTCAGCTGTTCAGTTCTCATGCCCAACCCATGATGTCAAATGACATTCATTGCAATTATAGTGAGTAACAAAATGTGTATCTCTAGGGAAAAAAAAATCTCCTTGGTACTGTCTCTAACATCTTCAGATCCAAAAGATACTTTCCAAATGAGAGACCTAAGTCCGTGTTCATAAGGCAGTGATACCAAAGTCTTTCTCTTTTCAACAAAAACCACCACTGATATGTGCATTGCACAAAACTGAAAGAAACATTCCATAACATGCGGGAGCCCATGAGGAGTTCAAGGGCAGAGCAGAGGCAGAGTGGGATGTTGATTCTCAAGCTAACTACCAGGGCTGAAAGTGACCAGGGAGAGAATCTGTTATTGTCCCAAGCAGCAGCTAGAGAGCTTCACACAGGCAATGCTGAAGGAGACATTGAAAGAGAAGGCCAGAACAGCTCTGCACATGCAGCTGACAACCTCCTGGACTCTCAGAACACTCACAAGCTGCCATCAAAGACAACTTCACCTGACTATGTCCAGTCATGTGATGGTTTTCAACATGTCCACTTCTTAGCCACTATTAAAAACACTACTAAAAAANGTGCGTAAAGAAGTTCTGTTTTCTACTGAGAAATGAGTAGCAGCATCTGCCTTTTGCCCTCACAACACAGTTACAAACTTATAGGGACACATAGACTTGTTCTCCAAAGCACAGGTAGAGACATAGCTTTTCTCACTCACAGTATCTTTAGATCTATTTTTTTAAGCAAAACCAACACTATTGTTATAAATGCACTTCANGGCAGAATTAATTTCAAGCAACTGTTCCAGACAGATACTTCTCATCTTCAAACAGTTCCCTTTAAATATGGGAAGATGTTCTGTTCCTTATTTCTCACAGCTGGCCACAGACATAAATAAAAGACCATATTCTCCTCCTTGATCCACAGACTAACTTTCTGAGAGTGTGTGTCTGTTAATATGCCTCTACTTTCATACAAATAGATAAAACCTGTAGTAGAAAATTGCTTAAGTAATTTTATGTTGCATTTTACTTGCTCCCATGTAGTCTTGTTGCTACACAAACTTTTCCTTAGATGACACAAAACCACGTGGAGTGTAAAAAAAAATGTGTGTGTTAGAAATACTAAATTGTTTACTGTGATTAGTAATACAGAAAAACTTTTCCTTTTCTTGTGCTCTCTAACATGCAAAATGTTTTTTTTGTGTGTGAACTCCTTTACTGGCCAGGTAGCATGTTGCCATACTTAAAGGAATAATTAAAAAATAACAGCAATGATGACAGTTTCTATGGCCAATCACTTTACTCCTTCGTACTTGTGAAGTAGACAACCAAATAACTATCATTTACAGATAGTGAAACTGAGGCACAAAACGTTTAACTAACTTCCCCAAAGAAATGAAGAGACAGAGCTGAGAACGGATTCAAGAAGTCTGGCTATTAAAGCCTGCTCTCTCGATGGCCACAAACTACTTTGCATAACAAAATTATATACTATGATCACCACACCAGATCTGATTAAGAGCAGCGACATGACTCCAGCATCCCTGCTCAGTCCATGTTCATTAGACCAAGCTTCTAACTCGACTGACTCCTTCAGCTCTTCCCAGAAGCTTGCTGGCACCTCGAATTACTCAGACTGAGGACTGAGCGCATCTAATTCCACAAATCCATCTGTGCCCTTTTATATTTCGAAGACTTTAAAGCTTACTTAATTAGATAATGGGATCATATAGCTAATGGTGCTCCTGACAGCCCCACACTTTAAAAAACAGAAAAAGTTAAAGACCATTATTATTCAAATTGTAAGCACTGGCAGCTTGCTTTGGCTTTGCTAATAGCCTGAAAAGAATGGAATTCGACTAGCTATAGAAGGGAGCAGGTGTACTCAGCAGGGTTCAGGACCAGGTATTGCAGAATTACACAAAAGAAGTAGGCTAAGTTCAGTCTTGCCTGTGGTGCCATTGTGTTGGCAGAGTGTCTTCATTCATGGGTAAGGTGATCCTGGGCTCAGGGGTCTGTCACACTTCCTAACTGCAGAGACTTGGGAAGTAGGACACAGGTTCTCTCTCTGTCTCTCTCTCTCTGTCTCTCTCTCTCTGTCTCTCTCTCTCTCTCTCTCTGTCTCTCTCTCTGTCTCTCTGGCAAGTAATTACTGCTCTGGCACGAGCCCAGGCTCATTCAAGCTGTCCCTCACAAGTGTGCCCAATGTTCATCTGCCCAGTGACAGACACCTGCACAAAGGGAGTGGTTGGCCTAGAATGAGGGTTTGAGATGCAGCCTTCAAACTCAAGAGAGAAACCTTAATTTTCACAGTTCCTTATTGCAATATTTTGATACTATACTTCAACAGACAGACATTTTAAAAAATAGAAACATGACTGAGAAACAGCTTAAAGTCTCAGCTGTGTCTGTAACATTGTCCTTGGAAGAGAAGAGAGCAGTGTTCTGCGGCAAGCCATCTGGGTTTAAGCTAAAAATCAGACCTACACCAGGAGGGACCTCTACATTATGGATGTCAATAATCCTAATGAATTTCTCCTTTCTTCTCTCTCTTTCCACTTCCTTCCATGTTTTTCATTTCTATCAAAANTTCAATCCAATTACAACATTTCAGTCAGAAATCCATTCACAATTATTAAATTATAAAATACTATTATAAAATTATAAAAATGTTCACTTCTATACTTATGTATGTACACACATATCAAAACACAACCTTGGAAAACTAGTGAGACTGATGATTCTTTCAAGTGTTTTGGGATCAATTCTTCATCTCCTATTAGTTATACAGTCACAGCAGTCTATCTCTTATGAACTAAAGGTTATATAACACAGGAATAAAAAATGGGTGTTTGCCATAAAGTTACTGTAAGATAGGTGAATGAGTTAATATAGTCATTAAACATAGCATCTTCTAGCACAGTAAGCGTTTATTCTTGCCAACTGTTTTGATAATTACCCTTCTTATGCCATCACTATTATTAAAATAGCTGATACAACATGGAGCAAGCACATTGTTTAAATCTGAATAAGCTGATCATGACATCACTTGTCATACAAAAATAATAAAGGATGAAATTTTATAATTTATGACTACATGGCTTGACCTCTAGGGCAATAAGCTAAGCACAGAAATAACACATGGTCTCATTCATATGTAGAATTTTAAAGAGTTGACTTCATAAAAGTACAGGGTAGAACATTGATTATCAGATTATGGGGAGAGAAGTGAGACTGACTGACAGGTACGAAGTTACAAGTAGAAGAGACTAGGGATCAGTGTTCTGTTACACAGAGGTGATTATAATTGATGATAATGTATTATGCATTTCAAAATAAACAGAAGAGGGATTTGTAAATCTTCTCACAAAACAAGATAGTTGTATGAGGTGATGTGTATGCTAATTACTCTTAGATGGTAACTATATGATTTACATATGAATCAAATCATCACATTACATTCCATAAATGTGTCTCATAATTACAAATATATAATGAATAGCCAACCAGTTTGGACATGCTAACTTCTCAAAAGCCAGTTTGGGGAAGATACATGTGTTTTTAAGTCAAATTATCAGGTCCTAAAAGTGCAATTTCCAGTGCCATTCACTGGCAATNGAACTAAAATTTAGTATCCAGAAGCAGCTGAACAGGCAAGGGGATGAAGGTATAGAAGATGTGATAAAGAATGAATAGAAAATAAGACCAAACATAAGATGTTCTTTTCTAAGAAAGTATAGCATCGGTGAAGATGTCATAAACATGTTCAAATGCTTGCAGTGTTGTTATGTTCCATGCTGCTCTAAGGAGAAAATCCCACCCGGATGGCTGAAGTCAGTGTTTTCAAAACACGTTCTAGACACTTGTGGTGTCTCAAAGAGCCTCTTGTGGAATTTTTGAAGTGGAAAGGAAGATTATTGAGTAGAATATGTAGTATTATTTTTATAATAATACCAAAAAAGCAATTTTGTCTCCCTCATTCTCTCACTAGTAAACGATCTTCCCAGAATCAGTAAAGCATCTTACATTGCAGAAGCTGAATAGACAAGCAAGTGTGAGACCCTAGCACTTCTCTAA
>LZPO01076139.1:32355-45478 GCA_001675575.1 Neotoma lepida
AAGAAGAAGAAGAAGAAGAAGAAGAAGAAGAAGAAGAAGAAGAAGAAGAAGAAGAAGAAGAAGAAGAAGAAGAAGAAGAAGAAGAAGAAAGTAGAAGAGCTGATAAAAATGTAAGGCATGGTGGCACATGCCTTTAATCCCAACACTCCGAAGGCAGGATCAGACAGATCTCTGAGTCTGAGGCGAGCCTGACCTACAAAATAGTTCCAAGTCAGTCAGAGATACACAGAGAAACTCCCTCTGGAAAAAAAACAAAAAACAAACAAAAAAAACCAAACAACAACAAAGAAGACTTGTAAGAACTGCAAAACTATTTCTACTGAATATTTTTCATACATATGTCATTTTTATTAGCACATATTGGCTTATTATTGTTATTATTAAAATAAATATTTTAACTGTTGTCCTTATGGTAAAAGTACACACATTGCACATGGAAACTGTAGAGTTCACAATTGTGTTTGAGGATGAAACTATTTTGAAGACTGTTCAAGGAATCCTGACTAAACAGTCTGAGAGCCTCAGGGTTAGATAGGGCAAGATTTTGAAAATATGAATTTCANTTCATTTGAGTAGTTGAAGGATTATAAGTGGGTCTTTTAAAATAGCCTCTAGAAAATGCTGGAATAGTGAGGATGGATGGGAGAAGCCTTACATACATTGACCCTAATGGTTGGCCTATAAGGTTTGTTTCAACTCCACCATAAAAGGAATCAGAAAAGATGGGGAGTTTACTAAATGTTATTGTTCTCAAAGATCTGGTGTGAAAGTTAGCAAATAGGCATGTGGTTAGAGGTGGAAGTTTGAGGGTAGAGTGGCAGGTGCAGAACCCTAGGGCAGCAAGGTGTCACATTGTGAATCACTCTACTAGCAGTAGATTCAAGATGGACAGCATCTGAGGTGCTGGGGGAAAAGTCATCTACATTTTATTGTGAGCTTGCAAGAAGAAGGAGATTGGAGTCTAGACTACCCTTCTGAGTTTCTCTGAGCATTCCCAGAAACTCTAAGTTAAGACTCTTCCAAAGAGAAAAATAAACACAAGCACAATCTCAGGCTTTGACACAGCAGAAAACCTTGTGACCTCTGGCCACTGTCATGAGTCTGTCATACCTGGTCCTCAAATGCATGTTCATCTTTTACACAACTTCATATAAAATGTTTAGCACACTATGTAATGTGTTCACACAAGAGGAAATATAAAGGATAATGACAATACGAGTGTAAAAATAACATCTGCAGCTGGGGAAAAGGCTCAAACCAGAGTGTGTGCTTAGCAAGGACGAGGCCCTGAACTCAGTCAACAGCACCTCAAAGAGGAAACCTACAAAAGACATTAGGATTCAACAAAAATGCAGGTAAAACGACACACAAAACAGATAATTAAACAAATAGCAGTGTTTAACCTACGAAAGTAACATGTTTGAGTGATGAGGAACTGAGGCAAGCAGGCTTTAAAAAGCCATCTCTCACTGTATACAAAGAAGCCTCAACTTTTTCTAGTCTTTGACACAAATCTTCCAGATCTAGAACTCAGTTTTAGAAATTAGTCCCTCTCCCTCTCCCTCTCTCTCTCTCCCTCTCCATCACACACACACACACACACACACTCACACACCTACTATTTCATAGAGTTTAAATTTAATTAAGCACATTCTTTAAGTACCAACAATAACTGGACTATTTCTGCTTAATTATGAAAGAAATGCTACCATCCATGTTTAATTAATANACAAGAGCCAATGGCATGGGAAAGGTGGGAGCATCTCTGTCCATTCAGGAAGAGGGCAGAGATGTGGGGCAATGGCTATTGAACAGCAATTACAGCTGCCCAGAGGCTCTGTGAAGCCACCCCTGGAGATCTGAAGCTGGGAAGAAGCCTAAGAGCCAGAACTCAGCAAAAATGGACTTCTACAGACTTCTGGTATTTCTATTTTGGTGGGAATTGAGAAAAAAAGGCAAGCAAAAAAAAAGATTTCTCACAATATTTCCTAACTTCTGCTTCCGGTCTCAATCAGAATCTAGAAGCAGCAAGAGAATTTGAAATGAAAACACTATTTATTGAAATTATAAATGATTTTGCCTGGTAAATGGGAGATGTAGGCACATACACTTCATCTCAGGTATGTGTGTGATTTTAGGGCAGTATCTACAAGGAATTTATTTTTAGTTAAATGAGAGTGGTTGATTAACAAGGAAACCTGGGTAATTTTCACTGCTCTAGTAACTGTATGTTTTAGATCAGAGCATAAACTTTCTTCTATGAAAAAGTTAAATTAAAGCATTTAACATGGATATAGATGCATATACATGCAACCTGAGTAACGTGTTCTTATTTTATTCTACGGTGGACTTTACATATCCTATAAACACAAACAACAGAACTTCCATTTTAAGCAAAATCAATTTCGTTTCCCTTGTCTGATTTCATCTCCTTGCCTAATGTTCTTTTCTGTTATTCTAAGATACATGTCTGCTCCCTTTAACGAGTTTTAGTCACAGGATGTGGTGCCTTGGTTTTGATGTCCATCTGGAAGACCATGAACAATGTCTGAGCTCTCAACTCCCACCTCACAGAAACTAGACTTCCCTTATGTACCCATTCTGCAACCCGCCTCCATGACGTGACTTTCTTGCAAAACACAAAGTCGGTTAACTTCCTCAGAGAAGGTGGAGCAATGCATGAGAAGATAGCCCTGTGCTGTGTAACAGAGTTCTGCTGACTGGCTTGTTGGTCTGGCATCAATTGCTAGTCAGGTATCTAAGATGCCTCAGTAGGCCCTGTGCAGTTCACTGCCTCTGTACCAGGCCCTCACCCTGTAGCAACAGGTACCAGGACCAGGAAAGGGCAGTGGGTAGGAAAGGCATAGGAAAGAAAGAAAAAGAACAATATATTTTAATTTAAAAACTGAAGATAACAGATCCAGACTCCTTCCATTTGTGAAGAGTAGAAACACATCTGTAACCTTTAGTGTTTACTCTCCCTAACAAACATTACCTGACATCATTATCTAGATGGTTGCAGGGGTCTCATTTAAAAAGAGCATGGCCTAATGGACACCTATAGCTTAGACTCTCTGGCTCTGAAACAAAGAACAAACTGTCGTTAGCACAGGCAGTTGTGGGTATCTATATAGTTCTCGCAGTGAACACACAGTAATACTGATTTGTTCACCTTCCTCATAGGTCTTTGTAGCTGACAATATTCCCACCTGTAAATGTTTTTGAACTCTTAAAAGTTTTTGTAAATGATGTGATGTCCCCTTTGAATGTTGTGTACATTACCCAACAAACTCCAGGTAAATGTGTCATTTAAAAATAGTGATATCCATGAAAGAGATTCCTATTCCTTCCTATCCCATTATATGTTGCACAAAACAATTACTTATTTTGACTACATCTATGCAAAATAACTCCATGAAAGTAAAAAAGAAATAAATCATGAAAACAAAAGACAACTACACTGAATTAATTTAATTGTTTTGACAGATTTAGTTCACTGTAATTTCTTCTTAGATAAATTTTCTTCATTATTCACGCATCTCTAACTCATAACAACTTTAATCAAAAAATAGTATTTAAAAATTTAATTTTAATATTCATTATTTTCTATAAAAATGAAATTTTACTTTTATTAAAATACTACTGTTATACACATGTTCCTGTGAACTTCATGAGACCGTCCTTCACTTTGTTTTCTCAGGTTACAGATCATGTTATTTATTCTCTGATACCAGGGAAGCATGGTTGAAATGAAGTAAGAGGAAATTAAAATATCTTTAGAGAGGGGCCTAACCAAAGGATTGAAAAATAATACTGTATTTTATCAACTGAAGCTACATTCATAAAGTCTCACCAGCATGACTGCCTTTATGTGAGCCGAACAAGGACAAGAGATATGCCAAAGTAGATGGGGTGGAGGGCACAAGGCTTCAGCCCTACACAAAGAACTACAGGGAAGGAATGCTGGGAACAGGAGAAATAGTCTTCCACAGGGAACAGCACACCAGTAGGGTTTCCAATACCAAATGGTCAACCCTGAAAACATACACAAATAACATTACACAGACTGAGCAGGATATGTTTAGGAATTTAAATGTACACACACACACACACACACACACACACACACACACACGCATATAACAGCAATTCTTGAAAAAACAGGCCATAAATTTGAAAGAGAGTAAGGACAGGTATATTAGAGGGTTGGAGGGAAGAAGGGGAGGGGGAAATGATGTAATTACATTATCACCTCAAAAAATTAAAAGAAATAATAAAATAAAGGTTAGTAAATTGGCACAATTGTAAAACAGAACAACAAATTAAAATAGAAAATGTATAGTTGTCTGTCTTCACAAAACCAAAACTTGTACTGAGAATCTGTATTAGTTTATATGTTAGATCTCTTTTTATTATTATAAAGTAAGAAAATAAATAATTAAGAGTAAAATTTTAGCTGTGACTTGGCTGCTGCAATCCACTAGCCAAATTTATCTAAATGGAGGAGAATAAGCTATGTGGTTTGGGGGTTGTTTTTCTTTTCTTTTCTTTTCCCTGAATAAAAAGAATTTTAATCTGATCCATGTGCCATCATTATTGTGAACTTNTGGACATTTTAACAACATTTTGATGGACCTTAAATCAATTAACACTATAAAGGAAAACATCTGTAGCCCTAATGATTTTAAGGGGAGCTCTCAATATTGTTTTTTTAAAGAAATTAAAAATGTATTTAATTTGAAAAGTCATTGAAAAGGCCACAATTAACTGTGTGTTATAATGGCAGATATTAAACTCTGGCCACTTTCTTAACAAGCCTGAAGCACACATATCTAGGAGAGAGGGTAATTAGAAAAGCCAGGGGAGGAAGTGCCCCTTTCCCATGAGATCCAGGTGTTCAGCCTATAAAATGGTGGCCAAGAGAAAAAGGCAAATTCTGATAGTCCTAGAAATGTAACTATATATGGAAATTCCCAGTCAAGAGAGATTTTTAAAATGAAGTATATTTTACTTTTGTTTTAAAATTACTAAACTTTCTGTTTCAACTTAATATATGGGAATAGAATAATAGCTGAATTAAAATATAGGCCCATGTGTGTGAGTTTTTGTTTGCCAAAAATACATTTATGTGAATANTTCCTTCTAAATTANAACAATCAGTCTTTGGCTAAATGATGCATCTATGAGAAGTTTCTTTCTTANAAACACTGACCAAACAGAAACTAGAGCTAAGTTTGTACAAATCATGTTTTATGAGTTGCATTCATCATTTTTTCTTATTTGTTGTTGTTTAGCAAATATAGGTGCCTTTAAAGCAGATTAATTTCAAAATTTTCAAAATTAATTAAAAAATGGCTGGGCATTTCATTTTTCTATACTTTGATTTAAAGAATAACATATGAACTATTGCTTGTTTTTAAAGCAAGATTTCAACTTATGGCATAACTCTTGAAGAACCAAATGGAAGCTGCATATATTAGTAGTGGCAGAATTCCAACCCCTTTATAAACTTCCACACACTTAAGTGCTGTACTATCCCTTGTATTATCCCATTCATTTCATTTATGAAATGCTTTCACATTGATTTTCTGTGGTAACTCCAAATTTAAAAGTATGTTATGTTAAAACTGATGCTAGGAGAATGTATTCTATTGAAAAAATAAGAAATGGAGTTTGTGTTTGAGCATAGTATATACCTACTTTCTTACAAACTGGCTTAGATACATGGGAAGATATGCGTAATTAAATGGACATGAATAGAAAGTATCTTCCATTTTACAGCACTCCCGGAAACAGAATGTGACAAAACTGGCACACTACTCAGACTTGACAACTCAAACTATTTTTATGATCTTGTTCCCCATCTTTGAAGTCCTCCTCATGCTGTATCCGACTTGTTTCACTTCCAGTGCTTTGAGGTTCCACTTGTCTTTGATCTCTCACTGGCCATCCTCCATATTGGTTTTTCCATGCCTTCTAGCTGCCCTCACAAACCACTGTCTATGCTCAGAAACGGGAAAATCTGCTGTTTCAAAGGCTTTGGTGATTTCCTCTTATACGTCAACCTGTAAGCGTCTTTCATCTTCCCCAGTATGAGAACCANCCCTTCCCCTGAGCCTCTGGATGGTCTGGTGGGTTCCATCTGTGCTAAGACTACCACCCAGCAAGGGCCGGTCACAGCTGTTCACATTTATAAAGAATGTATTCCTCTATCATTTCAACAGAATGATGTCTCTACCTCACACTTTTATCCCTAAAACAAGAAACTAATGCTTGTGCATGTAATAGAGCTAACACTTTTGAGAACAGATTACTTAGGTTTCCTAAGCTTACACTTCCTTTGCAAGGCTTATGCAACGCAGGTTTTTCTACATTGTAGCAATCATACTTTCTGGTACACAGTTGGCACAGGCTACATGTGTGATGATCTATTTCTCAAACACTGGAATATTTGTCTCCCTCCATCCGTCTTCATACATTTGCTGTCATGCATTATTCTTTCAAATGGGGCTTAAGTAGATGTGCCCAGGTTGCCCCTTTATGGGTATATGAAAATTAAGTAGGAGCAAAAAGAGAAAACTGTATTACTTTCTCCAGTGTCATTTCATATGCCCACTACAGACGTCACAGAAAATTGTCAAAGCATCTGGTGTCTGTTTTGAACTTAAGAAAGACACAATAAACAAAATAAGTGCCAAATTTCAATCACTTATTTCTTTGAGTTTAGACACATGTGGCTTCCCTTATTGAAATGAATGGTCAAGGGCCTAGGGACTTAGGTCAGTGGTAGGGTACTTGCCAGGAGTACATAAGGGCCTGGGTTTCATCCCCAGCAATGGCAGCAAATGTGTACATTAAGCAATTTGTAGAGAAACAAGCATGCAGATACTCAGCAATACTTCTCTTTCCTTATTTATTCTTCCTCAAATTTAGTATTTAATATTAGAACAGGGAAAATTAAATATAGNTACTTCCTTTTTGAATATGCTACTGGTACATTAAATATTATTTCCTTTGAGAATATGGCACTGGTACATTGCCTACTTAACTGCAAGCATTCGTAGAAGAATTATTTATATTNAAGACAACGAGGTATCACTGTAAAATGTTGAGATGTTATAAGAACTCTTTTTTCCTCACAAAGCTATCNTTCTCATTAACTAATTACCAGTGAGGACAAAAGCAAGTTGTACTTAAATAAAAACTCCAAACAAGCCGGGCTGTGGTGGTGCACGCCTTTAATCCCAGCACTTGGGAGGCAGAGGTAGGCGGATCTCTGTGAGTTCGAGGCCAGCCTGGGCTACCAAGTGAGTTCCAGGAAAGGCACCAAAGCTACACAGAGAAACCCTGTCTTGAAAAACCAAAAAATAAAAACCAAAAACTCCAAACAAACAAACAAACAAACAAAACCCTACCGTGCCTGAAGTCAAAATGATGTATGTGTTATGTTAGTCACCTGTCTTAGGCCTTATTCCCATGAGCACGATTTATAATTATCAAGGGTGTTAGTTCCTACCTAACATCTGCCAACTTGAAAGCCAGTTGGTTTTCAGATGTTTCAATAAAATGGAGGATTTAAAATTTGGTTTAGAAACAACCTTTTAAACAATAACAACAACAACAAAAATCTTACAANAAAGCCCCAAGTCATCCACATGTTGAGTAAAAGGTATTTTTAACTATTTTCATCAAAGTGCATAAAAACAAAACACATAATACAGAATGGTGACAANGACTCCTCTGTCTCACCTTTCAAGAAGGGATAAGATTTGGGAATTTTATGTGCACTTAAATGATATATCACTGCAAACCAGCAGATATGCTAAGTCCTTTACACTCATACAAGGCCAATCCATTTGTTTCTCCTCACTGGCTGTCTTGTTTACCCATCATTCCTCTTCAGCATCAATTTCCATGTTCCATGTTCCATGTCCCTTTCCTGAAGCCACTTTTCTTGGTTCTATGTTAATGTCTACTCCCACCCCCACCACCCACACACACATCAATTCTTCCTGTTCTAGGACTGATTTACATTCAGCCTATTTTCTTTAACGCATCCTGGGTAGTGTATCACAGAAATAAGATTANATCTTCCTCTCCTTAAAGATTCCAAATGGCATCTTCTCNGTAGACTCATGGTGAATTCTATGTTTTTTGTTTGGTTTTGTTTTGCTTTGCTTTATTTTGAAACAAGAGTCTCACTATGAAACCCTGGCTGTCCTGTAAGTCATTATGTAGACCAGGCTGACCTCAAACTCACAGAGATCTGCCTGCCTCTGCCTCCCAAGTGCTGGGGTTAAAGACGTGTACCACCATACCTGGCTTACAGGGAACTCTATACTTGTCTCCTGCTCATCTTTCTGACCACCATGCCACTACACTTGACCTTTCTATGCCTTAAACACATTAATTTGTTTGCTTTAACCAAAGGACCTTTGTGCTTGNATGTTCTCATCACATCACATTCCTCTTCATGTCAGTCAATAAGTGGCTCAATGACTTGTCCTCCTTGATGACTCCATTTAAAGAAACACGCACTCCTGGATCTGGCCTTCTCCCATATTGTACTGTTTAATTGTCGCAACAGTGCTTATTAATGTGAACTTTTCTCAATCATTTCTTCTTTCTCAGATATGAACACCTTTTGCATAAAGTGGGGTGCCTTTTCTTCTTTAGAATCTGACTCAGAGGTAACACTCTGCAAGCAACTGATTCANTGAATAGATGATCACACTTAATATTTCCTGTCATTATTCCCATTTCACATCTGAAGAAATTGAAGTCTTGATGCATGATTTCCACAATGTTTCCTGGCAGCAGGGCTACAGTAGAATCTAGGTTATATTTTAAGACTGGCTTTGCTTGTCAGCTCACAGACTCTGTCCCCTTGTTTATCTACATCCTTGTGTCACTCCCTATNATAGTCAAGACTCTGAACCAATCATGAAGTGGTTTTAAGCCATTATATTCTGTTGTTTAACCACTAAGCCATCTCTCGAGCCCTCTGTTATATGTTTGGATCATATCTAAAGTACCCACAATGAAATTCGGATCATAACCCAGCTCATTGGAAACTAGGCATATTCAAGACTCATAGGGCATCAGTTAACACTTAACCTTAGAGGTTAGTAGGGCATTTGGAAATCCATGTCTAAAGAGTCAACATATGTGATTTACAATTTTCTGATTGCCAATCCATATTTATAATATTAAGGCATCCGTAAATACATNGCTTCTTTGCTTCCCCTGAAGCTGATCCAGCCTGTTTCTGGAGTGGAAATGTGGGCAATGCCACTGTGGGCAATGCCGCTGTGCTCTGGGGTGACTGTGGAAAGATGAGATGGTGCCTGTACTTCCTGGAGCAAGATGAGAACACTGTGTGTTTTCCATGATCAAAGTATTTAACAAAGGTCAAATTACTTCCCTTGCACTTCAAAACAAAATAGAATTAGACACTTGAGTAAATTACTCAATGCCTCTCACTTTGTGTAATATCAAAAGCAAGTTAAATGGGGGGAAAATCCATTGTTTTCCTCACATCGCCCACCTTAAGAGACACTCAATCCTGGGCTCCCTCAGTCATCAATGTCTTCATATTACTTTTGCATCACTTGGGTNGCACTAGGCATTTGCAGGAAACACATACTACTCAGAGATGCTTTTTGNGCTTTGCAACAGAGAAACATAATCTGAAATGAGTTAGATGTTGCCAAAGATGTTCAAGAGACCGTGAGCAATGGTGCATGGAAGGAGCTAAACCAAGTGGGTGGGCCCGTGGTGCATGCTGCGTACTGAGGACACTAAGTCCTCTGAGACGGCCAGCTACCATTTCGTCCTGCTGTGTTTTGCATATGAACATTGTCATCCTCCAAGCACCTGGTTACCAAGCTGAAACAATAGCAAGATTGACTTAATACTAAATGAATAGACTGAATCAAATTAAAATGGAAGCCTCTCCCACTCCACCNCANGCCCTAATTTGTGAGCAGCTGATGGCTTTGTACTGTTACTCTGGAATTCACATTAAGCCAGGAGCTGTTGATGCAGTAGTACAGCAGATGTCTGCCTTAAGACTTTTCTCCATGTGAGGGTTTTCTGCTGAGAACAAATCACAAAACAAGTAGAGCAAATCACAATGATTGCCCAGTTCCTTTTAGTGTCTACCACTTTTTTTCTATTAAATATCTAATCATCNGCACAATCGCTGTGAGTTCTAGAACACCTTCTGCTGAAGTGTCTACAGAAGGAAAAAAAATCGACTTGTACTGGCATGCCAATAATTGTCTTCAGCAAAATACATTACTACTTTGAGTAAGAATCTTCCAGTCTGGAGTGGGAAACTCAAGACCTGTAATCTCGTCTTAGCCAGCTGGCTGCATATCACAGACTTTAAGTGGACCAGTGGAAGGCATGGCATTCCTGCATGCTGAGGAGAGACTTCAGTTACCAAATACTGGTTCATCAGATTCCAAATTAAAAATGAGTGGATTTAGTTGACCTGGTTAAGTGAGATACTGAGGAATATTTTAGGTGTTGGGTGCCAATAATCTATTTCTCTTTGTTTGCTTGGGAAATCTGATCTTTATTTTACTCTGAGTCTGCTTATTTATTTCTGTATTTCTCAGTTTGTCTAAAACAATAATGGTTTACTTAGGGAAAAATTAGAGGATTTTGTTCATAGCACGTGATCTAAAGAGGGAGAACACAACGTTAGAGTCTGTACAATTTCTGCTATTTCTGGACATTCCTACCATGTGGAAAATTTCACTTTGCGTAATTTACATAGACAGAAATAAGAAAAGGGCAGGATTCAAACTATTCATATGACTTGGTAAGTGCTTCATACACACAGGGCAGGGTCATATTCACAGACTACCCAGACTTTCATAACGCAAGCACTGGGGACCAGTCGACACTAGTAAAGAAGAGAGGATCCAGTGATGGCTACAAGGGTTCTGCAGGGACAGAGAGAAAGAAGGAGAGATGGGGGACAGAGGAAGGGGGAGAAGGAAAGGCAGGAAGGAAGAGCATTCCTGGAGTCCCTCCACAGGACAGAATGCTCAGAATGGGATGTAGTGGAGAGGTGAAACAGCTCCAGGGATATGACTTTTGAACTAAATTTTTAAAAGCAATTATAATTTGTTCACTTGAGAGAAAGCAGACACACACACAGAGAGAGAGAGAGAGAGAGAGAGAGAGAGAGAGAGAGAGAGAGAGAGAGAGAGAGAGAGAGAGAGAGAGATGAAAAAGGAGGATGGCCAAACTTTGGAGAGAAGAGAAATTTTTCTTTAAAAAAAAAGCTCCAGTCGTTTAGAGGGATTCAACCAAAGCTGTATTACTAATAGTAATTGCATTCATTTTGATGAAACACAAGGAGCCGCAGTGGGATGCTTTGCTGCTTCTTACCCATCATTTTATACTGTGACCCTGTTCTTCAGTCACTGCTCCACTGAGGGATAAGAAACTAGTGTAAGGTACATAAGCNACTCAGAATGCTATGCAAATGAGTGATCATTGAGCAAACTAATTCTAGCTGACTTGAGAACAGTCTTACAAATGGCATTCCCATTGGCTACCTAAAAAATACTTAAAATTTTTTGTTTAAAAAAAATTTCAAGATATATCTGGCTGAAGAGTCTCTCACCTCACAGTATGGTCAGGAACTAACACAGCAGATGTGTCAGAATGCTCACAGTGCCCCAGATAAGAGTGAAAAATCATGAAAAAATTGGATTTTGTTGTACTGGATGTGACATTGAAACTCAAAAATAAAATTTAAAAACAAACAGTGGCTGAATCAACACTTAGAAAGTGTTATTAAGTATTAGACTTTTTTATTTCATTTATTGCTAAATCTAAATATTGGCTAAGGCTTTGTACATAAAATCAAAGGACCACTATAATCTTATTTTTGTATATTTAGATATTATATATCAATAGGTATCTTANGATGTTGTTAAGTGAATACTCTGAAATGTTTAATTTTTGTTTCTGTAACCTCTCTAAGGAGTTCTATATTTGTGTGAGCAGAAGCCATGCTGATCNTTCAGTGATAGGGCAACTGCTATGGGGTTTGGAGTCCAGTACTGAAAAACTGATATAATTTGTTTGGACAGAAATTAAGTTCATCACAGTTTCTTTCTGCATAAATAATTTAATAGAAAATTAATGTCTTCATTAATATCATATTCATCAACAAAATGAATTATCCTGATATGTATACTACTTGTCTACTCTGGTTAGACTCCATTGTCCCATTAAATGGGGAAGAATGACTCTCAGGTTCTTGGCACACTTTGTGTGTCCAGTATCTTCCATCCACCTTTGAAAGGAAGCCCAGGTCAGCAACGTGAGCATCCAAACCAGTGTTTGAAAAGACAGCCCTGATCCACACCTTAGTGCTGCTACGTGCTTTTCCTTCTTCCTTCCTGACTCCCCTTCCCAGGGGCACTTTCTCTGAAGAATGAATCTCATCAACGGGATATTAACAAGAGCCTTTCAAGAAAAACTATTCTCAAGCCGCGCATTTTTAAGAAGTCAGGGATGTTCTTCCCAACCAAAAATGAAATAGATATGGAAGAAGTAAATAACAAAGAAAGATCAAAATGTAAACACATTAATTAAAAATAGATTTATTTTATCATGACAAAAATTTCTATTTCCACCTCCCCAGTTTGCCTCTTAATAGTTTTTATTTGTTCATTTTCTCTTTCTGGCTTTCATCTCTGAGGTTTTGCTCTCCCTATCCACCTCCTCCTCCTCCTCTCTCTTCTTCCCTTCTTCCTCTCTAGTCATCATTATCTACAGTTTTATCAAGGAGTTCCATCAGATCCTTATAACTAACCAGAACTCAGACATAAAAATCAGATATATAATTTCAGAAAGACACAATACATAGTTTCTATTTTCATGTGGGGGTACAGACTATTAAAAACATCAGTTCATTTTTCTCCATCATCATCACAATAATTGAAATAATCCTTGACAGATTCCAGGGAAAAGTGGTAGAAAGTGTCAGAGAGGAAATGGGATGTTCACAGACCCTTAAAGGACTAGAGGGGATAAAGAAACTGATGTTGAAACCACCTCCCACTTGTTCTTTTTGAATCAGTCATGGAAAATC
>LZPO01076139.1:46053-59634 GCA_001675575.1 Neotoma lepida
ACATAG
Organism: Neotoma lepida; assembly: GCA_001675575.1. Classification (NCBI taxonomy): domain Eukaryota; kingdom Metazoa; phylum Chordata; class Mammalia; order Rodentia; family Cricetidae; genus Neotoma; species Neotoma lepida. The sequence continues at coordinate 46,060 of LZPO01076139.1, forward strand.
TAGATGGCAACAACAAATAAACAAAGCACTATGTATACTGTTATGTGTGCATATCTATAAGTCGGTGTGTATGTGCACATGAACAATGTAGAAACATCTGCAGGCTACATTCATTACTTGACACTGTTAGAAAGACACCAAATTGAATGGAGAAGGCAGTTCACCACTCTGATGCTGAGCTCAGAGCNTCAAGCAAGATAGAGGATCTCCTCATTTCTAATCCAGCTTTTCTTTCCTCTAACAAAATGCTTTTCACGTTGTTCTAGCAATGACAAGGGTCACAGAAAACATTTTATCAGGAAAAAAAAAAAACTTCTAAAAAAGTAGTAAGTCATCATTCCCATAGCCCAGGCTCTCCTGTTATTTTTAGAACTTAATAGGAGTGCTTGTCAAATTCAATAAAAAATTTATATCAATGTTTGCAGTACACAAGGCCAAGTACATATTTGTTACATGAAATATTTTAATGTTGATGGAAAATTAACAACTGTGCTCAGGAAATGAGTTTTCACTGTTCTGACTCATAACTCACTGCACACTCTTCAGGGCACACCTGAAGATGCTTTTAGCCGTTAGATGCTGAGTGGTAGATAGGCTTAGTGTTAGGACNCTATTAGAGGTAGAAAACCTGCACCTGGCCTGCACTCCCTACTCCATCACCATGCTCTAGAATTATTGAGAACTTTTAGACAAGCTTCCAGAGTCCATCCGCCATGGCAAAGAGGCACAGAGCAAAGGGATCAGAGACATTTTGTAAGTATGAACACAGTATCACTGATGGCCTGGAAGAATTTAAATTTGACATTGGTCTCANGCGGATTCAGAAATTAAATAACATGCTGGAGTGCTGTGTGTTTTCCATTGATGTCTCATTTATATTTCACTGTACTTCTTTATTTTTCTAAAGCATATAATAAAAAGTAGTTGCCTGAAAGTTTATTTTCCTATATATACAGATTTAATTTAACACCTGAAGATAAAATNTAGGATCTAAGTCATTTGTTTCTTAATAAAGAAAAGAATATACTTTAAAAGTTTAATAAATTCTCAAAATTTATTATATAAAGTGAATCAAAAATGTGTCTGGAAATGCTAAACACCATGTTCTAATACAAATGATTATTATGTGTGTGTATTTCCAACAATATATACACATGTTGAGAAAGACTATCGGTGTCTTGTAGAGAAGTCTTTACCCTCTGTATTATGGGAGCAATCATGGTAAACTTGATCTTCAAAATCTTTCTTTCTATCAGCTATCTATTACCTATCCATCATGTGTATATTGATTAATAATCTATCTATATTTATTTATAGACGAAAATATTTAGCAAAGTTGATTTAAAGGGTTCTAGATCCCTTTATATACATTTTGATCATGAATTCAAAAATGTATCTTCTGCAAAAACAAAACAACAACAACAACAACAAAAAACACTAAATAGCCTGATTTAAATCTCTAAAGGTGATTTCCTCTGAGACCTTAAGGGTACCTCAGGGTTCTTTCATACTCGTTTAAAAAGAATCAGTAACTTACTCTGAGGGGGGACTTACAAGTGGAAATATGCTGATTTATGACAAAATGCATATTATGTGACCTTAAGTTCTTCTTCATAATTTTCTTTAGATTATAACAAAAATCGTAGAGGGATGATAACATGAGAAGTAATTTGTACATTATGACAAAATTCTGTAGTTCTATGTATTTTTTAAAAATCATCTTTATGTTGAAAACCTAAACCAAACAAATTCACAATTGGCCTAAGTGGATTTTTTAAATTCATCTTTCCAACTAATAAGCAAAACAAACTTACTGTGATAAAAGTTATAAAAAATTATCTCTGGCTGTATTTCTTTTCCAGGCCCATAGATGACCAAAACCATAATTTAGCCACGTGACACATTTAGCGGTTAATTAGTGCCCCGTCCTTCAGAGCAGTAAACATAAGAAAAATTTAAAATTGAATTCTGATTAGATTTAAAAAATTTTTCCTACTCAAAAATATCTTGGAATTTCTACAAAGACTCATTGCCAATGCCTTTTGATAATAAAANGATGGTTTTAGGTTAAACACTACAAGGAGAAATGCTATCTATTAGTCACTTAATAATCAACAAACCTCACAACCCAAACTGAAACTACTCAGGACGTATCTACTGACCAGACCAGAAGTGTGGGAAGATCTCGAACTTAAGCAAGTAAACAAAGACACAGCATTTGTGTGATTCTTAGGAATTTTAATATTTCTACCTCTTCAGGGCTGTGCTATCTAGCTATTCACCCATCACCCAGGAAGGGCGGTGGCTCTACAAGAATTTCCACAGCAGAATTTGTAAGAACCATTATTGAGGAACTAATACAATTAATTCGAAATGCGTTCTATGATAAGACAACGTGAAAAGTTAACATTTTTGAAAGCACCTAACTCGTCTTCGAGCCTTTCTGTAGCCAAGCATTTGAGACCCTATTTTAATAGCCATCAACATTTGAGGAAACCACCTTCCGTCTGAAGAGACTGGCTTACGTACAACCAAAGCCGTCTCATGATTTTAAACCGTTCATATTTTGCTCAAAAGCATACAAACTGACTTATTTAACAATTCTTTTGATTGTCATAGCTGCATGTTCAGGTCTATTGCTTTAGTAACATCCTTAAACAGTTGTCAAATAAAGAGACCAAGACAGCTTTCCTATTAAATTGTGACTTCTTCCCCCAAAACATTTATGTCTTTTGAACAGAAACAGTGTATGCTGCCCTGCAACAGACCTGGTTTCTCTGAGCTACAACTTTGACCATGGAGTAGTGAGCCGTCTTACACAACATTTAAAAATATCCATTTCAAACAAGCCTTTCCCGCAAAAGGAACAAAACACAAGGAAGTAAAAGTTAATATTGAAGTACTTACCTGTGACAAACACTTCTGTGTCCAGAAAGGCAAAGCCAAAGGCCAGAAGTTTGAGCCACAAATACATGGCCATATCTGGAGATCAGCTGTGTCCCTAAGAAATAGCACGCGTCCCCCTGAAAGGCAAAATAATGGTTATCTCGCTAGAAGTTTGACTCTGTAAAGCTAATTCAAAATAAAAGAAATTAATGCATACTTTGCACTGTGTCTTATCAGATGGGGAGCAGGTTTCCTTCTCTGTTACCCTAAGAACAAACCACTTGCTAGCTGCATGCGCTGCTAAATGGTGATGTCAGATTCGGTTTTACTAACTTCTCCAAAAATACTGTAAAGGGTCCTCTTTGCAGGAAGTTGAAAAAAAAAAAAAGTTGTTCAAAGTCAGTACAATGGCTTACTTCCTTAATTCAAGTATTACGCTGTTGGTAGTTCTCCTCAATCTTCCTCTAAGGGAAAACAGCCTTACACTACTCAAACGCTGCTTGTTTATAATACCCTTTTGAGAAAGCTTGACTAAAAAATGATACATCCATCCCCAAATCATCAACAATTTTCTCACCCAAGAGATAACAAAACAGATTCCGCATGGGTATATCAACACAGGGGTTGGCAAGATAACACAGTTGACTAAGCCGGTGTGAGGCTCTGAAGTCCGTTTAAGATTGACCAAGTGGACCAAACTGTCTTTCTGCTTATGTCTGCCAACTCCTGTTACTTCATAAGGAGCTCGGGCTCAAATGATACTCTCTCAGTTTCGTGGCTTTCCTATGCAAAACTACCCCCAGTGGGGGCTTAAGGAGCCTCCTAAATTGTTTTTTCTTTCTTTCTTGGTTTCATTTGGTTTTACACAGGTAGCACTCACTGTGAACACTGGAGTTAGACTCCCCTTTCTGCCTCAGGGAATTCTCCTTCCAAACTGGAATGCTTCTACATTTGATGTTGCTCTTTGCTATTCACGAATGAAGGGAGAGCAATGAAAACCAAGCATTGTCTTTCACAAAGTTAACTTGTTTCTTTTTATCACAATACTTTCCCACCCCCCCACACTCCTGCTCAATTTCACATGTATGCCGTATTTATATCTTTTCCCTCACTTGCTCTCTCCCCAGAACCCCTCCTGTGTCCAACATTACTGTTTAATCTCAAACTCATGGCTGCCTCTTCTTTAGCTCTTATTGTTACACACACACACTTATAATCTACAGAGTTTGTTTGGTGTTGTGTGTGTGGGTGTGAGTGTGTGTGTAGGTGTGTATATAGGTGATTGTGTCTTGTCTATGTCCATGTGTGTCTATGTGTGGTTAGGGCTGACTGTATCACTTAACTAATGGGGGATCTCACCCTGGGGAAGACTAATTCTCACTCTCAGGAGTCCTTAACTACCTTTAGTGCTTTGTCTGGAGTGGAGGCCCCGAGATTTCCCTCATCCACCTTAGCATGTCAACTGATTTTGTCATGGCTCAGGTCTTGTGAATGCAGCAAGCCACTGCTAGGGTTTCATGAGTGTACATTTTCTTCCATCTTAAAAGACACTGTCTTGCAGCAAGCTTTCTGGTCCTTTGGCTTTTACTCTCTCTCTGCTGCCTCTCTGTGATATTTCCTGAGCCTTGAGTATAGGGCTTATATTGAAGATGCATCATTTGAGACTGGGCACCTCAAGGTCAGCAGTTTTCTGCATGTGACCAGTTGTGGCTTCCTGTGATGGTCTCTGTCTATTGCCATAAGAAGCAAACATCTTTGACGAGGACTGAATGCTACACTTATCTGTAGGTATAATGATTAGTATTTGCAATGCTTTTCATGTTGTGATGGTATGCTTAGTGAGTTTACCAATAAGAATATGGCTATTGGTAAAAAAAAAAGTCACTATGCATTCAATAGTACAATTAAATGAATCTAGTACTATTATGTTATCTATTTGCATTTAAAAATAAAAAAGCACACAAGTTATTGTTTGAAATATGCAGATAACATGTGGGAGACAGGTAGGTAGTTGGAGCCCCCAAAGTGACTATAATCCCCAATTTGGGTTTTGTATTTTGTAAGTGTGTGTGTGTGTGTGTGTGTGTGTGTGTGTGTGTGTATGCATGTGTTCACCCTTATGTGTACATGTGGATGAAAGAGGATACTTTGGGTGTCTTGCTTTTTCACTCTCTATGTAAGTTTTTGAGTCAAGGTCTCTCACTGAGCCTGAGCTCCCATTTAGGCCAGATTGGGTGGCCCCCGTCTCTGATGCCCCAGCACCGGGGCTGCACACATGCACAGACATTTTTATATGGGTTCTAGGGATCCATACTCAGGTCCTCATGCTTGCACAACAAACACTTTACCCACTGAGCCATCTTCCCAGTACCCTGCAGATACATTTTTGATAGTTAAAACTTACTTGTTTTCCTCTTACTTTGATTTCAAGGAGCTGCAGGATCAGATTTGCATTCCCTTTGGCATACACGGAAATAAACTTACAGCTTAAACTCTAGGTTATAAAATTTTAAAGCCTCAAGGAACCATGCTAATTTTATTTTTACCCCAAATTATATATAATACCTATAAGCTCTGCCACTTGGACTGACAATACTCTCCACAAGATCCATAGACCATCTGACAAAACTTCCAATACCAGACAGGAGAAACCTCCATTTGAGTTAGTCAGGGTAGTCCACGTTCCATGTGACTCTCAAAATAATACAGGCTATTACTGGTGTCCTTGGTTGCCTCCCAGAGGCTGAAGGTAAGTCCCCACTGCTACAGGTACCACACACTTTGGACATGGCTCAGATCTCATCTGAAAAGCTAGATCTAATCTGAAAGNCTCCTTCCTGTGGGCTAGCTTTCATTACACCATCTGCCTGGGGAGGGAAGCAATAAATAGTCTTACCCAGCTAGCTGTGGCATCTATGAACCACAATAATGAGCAAAACGTCAAGATATCCCCAAAGGTAGGATAGTGGCACTCAAATCTGGATGATAATCAACAGCGTCTAGTTGGACTTTAGCTACATTCAACAGGAGGGAAATTATGCCTCAGACTAGGAACCTTGCCAACTACTTGGGGTCATAGATCTTGGAGGAGAATGTACCACTGCCACTTTACTAGAGTTATATAATTCCTAACTCCTGCATTCTAAACTTATCTTTATACCTATAAACAAATGTAACTCTCACCACCACATCAAAGTAGCTTCTTTTTGTAGCAAATTGAAGCCATTTTAGAGAATCAACTGGTCATAATGCAGAGATCTACTGATTATGGGGAACCCAGACCCAGTGGATACCATTAGGGTCCTGGAGAAGTTCCACAAAAGACCACCATCCACATATGCAACCAGAAAGAGCATTAATTATCTCGAGAAAGATACCAGCATGCTGGGGCCACACACTTTACACAAAAGGCAAAATGGCGACAACCCCCTGAGAGAAGCTCACAGGCTTCTTTTGAGCACAGCTAAGGGGAATTCCTAAGTCAGTTAGGTTATCTCAGATCTGATTGGCTTAAGCAAGTGGCAATCATATTAGTACGTTCCAATTGACTAGGGCTAGACAGAGACTGGTTAAGGCTGCAGCTTTTCCATTTGGGGACAGGTCTGGACAAGTCTCAAGCTTTGTCCTTATTTGGTTATCACCTTGAGCTGCTGACTGTGGTACCAGGCCTCCTTGTCCTTGCTGTTGGGGGGTAGGGGAGGGGGTTGGAGATTGATTGTCCTTTGTTTGTGGCTCTTCAGTAGAAACTACCTGCTTGGTTCCAAGAAGCAGGACCGAGGCCTAGTTTTTAACAGAGTTATTAGGGCAGGCTGTCATGATATTTGCCTGGCCCTCTCAGATACAACACAACTCCTGTATGTAAGGCCCAAGGAACATCCCAGAAGAGGGTATAGACAGATTTTAAGAGGCAGGAGACAAGCATGTGAGATAGTCTCCCGGAAAGGGCAGGGAGGCTATTCCCGTGTGTTATGTGACACATGGGGAGACACAACACACATACATTTACTGAACACAAATAGGGATCCCACAACAGACCAAAGTATGAATACTACCAAAGTCCAACTTGGTGAACCAATGAGTTTTACTGGCATTACTTACAGGAGTATGGGTGAGAGGTTATTAGAGGTGCCGAATTAACATCTAGATGTGTATAAGAGACAGATTTACAGGAGTATGGGTGAGAGCTTACTTACAGGAGTATGGGTGAGGGCTTACTTACAGGAGTATGGGCTGTCTCTTATACACATCTAGATGTGTATAAGAGACAGCACAAAAGCTGGGCACCTGGAGCACACTGTACAACCTTCAGGAAGCTCAACACACTAGAGAGTGTCCTTTCCAGGTGCCTCAGTTGGTCTAAATCTCTCTAGCTGGTTCCTGCTTCTCCCAGGCAGCTGGTCTGGTCTGAGAGTCTTTGCAGCTTGGCTCTGCTGTGTCTGAGGGGGACTTGGTTTTTGTAGCTTATTCTAGCAGGGAGAAAGGAGACTGAAATGAGAACCATGTGTCTGTTTTCCAGGATGCAGCTTAAATACCTAGTGGGAGTGGTCTTGAGCCTCTCTGGGGGAGGAGCTGTGTTTGGTGGGCTTTGAAGTGGCAGGTTTGGGAAAGAGATGGGGGAGGGGAGTTGAGGTGAATCTTCCACCAGGACAGTCAACACAGAACCCAACGAGATCAAGAAGGGGATTGAGGGGGTTGAGATGGCGGGCAAGGGGGGCAAGGACACTCACTCTGCCAGCCTGCATTCCAAGGCAGTGTGCGGCCTCATGCCAGGCTGCCCATGGGCCAGAAGTCCTGCGTGCACATTGGTGGTGCTAGGGTGGGAGGCTGAGCTGTGCAAGAAGTGGGCGATGATAGGGCACGAGCTGGACATTGCGTGGAGGCTAGGGCAGAGCAGAACACCATGGGTTGAAGTGGAGCTCCCACCAAACACTAGTGAATCTGGTCAGTGCAATATTTCTTCCATTTATAACTTTAGGGTTTTTATTAAAATATGTGGGAAATTCAATTATTGACTTAGTGAAAATAAGTAGCACTATCAAATCAATTTTACTTTAAAACATGACATAAATATAAATTAATACAACTACTTTTTAAAAAAACTTAACCTTGTGTGCAAAATTTACTATATTTTCCTCAAAATGTCAGATGTGAAGTTATAATTTGACATTTAATTGTTAATCTTCTAAGAAAAATAACAATATCTTGCAAAATATCAATTTAAGATACAATGTGTGATGTAAATAATATAGTCCATCCTTCTTAAGATAAAATATGCCTGTCACGTGACATAACTTTCTCTGAGGCAATGCCACACACATGTCTACTCACCCTAGATAGGGAGCTCATGACAGACCAAAGCACAAATACAGACATACAAATACCACCAAAGTTCAGCTTGGTGAACCAATGAGTTTTACTGGGGATACTTATACGTGTAGGGATAAAGGGTTACTTACAGGAGCAGAATGACTCAATGCCAGCTGATAAGTTTCCTACACCTGGATAAACCTCTCCGCTAATGCAGCAATCCAAACAGACCAAATTAGACTGAATTTAAAAAGCCCGGTTTAATGGGTCAAACATTCCCGGGTAATTCTCCGCCCCCCCCTCCCCCAGAGAGGAAGGGAGCCAGGGACAAGAGACCAGAAGTACCACAAGTCTCTTTTCCCGGGATGCCGCTTAAATAGGCCGAGGGAGTGGTCTTGGCCTCTCTGGGGAGGAGCTGTGTTTGGTGGGCTTTGAAGGGGCGGGTTCAGCAGCATGCGGCCCAGTGCCTGGCCCAGTTGCACACGGGCCAGGAGTCCGAGTGGCTCCAGGTGTGCGTGGTGCTGGGGGCGGAGCCTGAGCAGCACAGGAAGCAGGGCCGGCGATAGGGCACTGGGCTGGAGTGAGGCCCCAATGGCTGTGTCTGGAAGACACCACCCCCACCCCCACCCCACCCCGGCAGAGCAGGCCGCCAGGGGCTGAAGTAGAGCTCCTACCAAACAGCTTTATCACCAAAGCCCATACCAGCATGGTTGACAGCTCACAAAAGCTGGGAACCTGGAGCACACTACCCAGTTGGCAGAGAGCTCAACAGGTTGGAAAGTGTCCTTTCCAAGTGACTCGGGTCTAACTCTCCGCCAGGCAGCAGCTCTGATCTCAGTATTCTTTGCAGCTTGGCTTGTTTACTTCTGGAGGGCAGATGTTAGTCAATCTCCTCAGTCTCAAGAACCCTTTCCTCTGGCTCTTACATTCTTTAGGCCCCCTCTTCAGCAATGATCTCCTAAGCTTGGGGTGGGTGATTATAGATGTCCCCCTGTGGGTGTTTGAATAAGAATGGTTCATATAGTTCATAGGTTCATATAGTTGAGTGCTTAGTCATCAGGGAGTGGCACTATTTGAAAAGGATTAGGAGGGGTGGCCTTGTTGGAGGAAGTTTGTCACTGGGGTGGATTTTGAAGTTTCAAAACCTCATGCTAAGCCAAGTGTCTCTCTCTGGGTCTATGGATCAAGATGTAGCTCTCAGCTACTTCTCCAGAGTACCATGCCTGTCTGCCTCCATGTTCCCCACCATGGTAAAAATATGCTAATCCTTGGAAACTGTAAGTAAGCACCCAATTGAATGCTTCCTTTGTATTGCTACAGCTAACCATTCTTGTTTCATGTGTCTACTAGTACCATGTGTGTGCTAGTAGACATCTAGTGGGATGAATTTCATCCCTTCCAGTACTTTATCTGGTTTAGCTGGTAGTTTGATTTACTAGGGGATTCTCAGTGGCTTTAAAGGACATTGGTCCTAAAAAGCTTGCATGGCATTGGTGATGTGGTTTGTAGACTGTTTGGTGGGGGGTCCACCTCAACCCCTGGCATCCTACTCTGCACAGGCAGCCCCTGGCCACCACACAATGTCCACTGGCTGGTTCTGGCACTGCTTCCTATGGGGGTCCAATTCCAGAGTGGCAGCCACCCAGGCCATGCTCCAGCCTGGTGCCTTATCACTGGCCCGCTTCCTGCACAGCTCGGGCTCCAGCCCCAGCACCACCAACTCCTCAGTCTGCCCAGACTCCCGGCCCATGTGCAGCCCAGTTCGGGGCCACACACTGCACTGGAATGTAGGCTGCGCAGCGTGAGTGAGTGTCCTTGCCCCCCTCCTCAAACCCCTCTTTGATCTGGTCGGGTTCTGTGCTAACTATCCTGGTAGAAGATCTACCTCAACTCCCCTCCCCTATCTCTTACCCAAACCCACCCCTTCAAAGCCAGACAAACATGGCTCCTCCTCCAGAGAGGCTCAAGACCACTCCCCCTGGGTATTTAAGCTGCATCCTAGAAAACAGACATGTGATTCTTCTGATCTCTCATCCCAGTCCCCTCTCTGAGGGCTGGGGAATCACCTGGGAATGCTTTACTCATTAAACCTGGCCTTTTCCTAATTTGGTCTGATTTGGAGTGCTGCATCAGTGGAGAGGCCTATCAGGGTGCAAAATAATTATCATAGACATTGTGCCTTCTTGTTATAAGTATGCATGCCACCTTTGCAGAGTTTGATTCTGTGCCATACCAAAAAGGCGGTTGACCAGGAGGCCTTCAGTCTAGCCCTTTATTGGATAAGCAGGTTTGTAGTCACTGGGGTGGAGCCTGTTAGAGATTCCACCTGCTGCAATGTTTTATATACCACTAGCAGTTGCTGTTCTAGTGCTGAATACATCACTTTTTCTTTCTGTGGCTGAGAACAAAACCCTACTGGAACTGTTTGCTCAGGTTGCTTTTGGCATAGTCTGAACTTCTGATAACTTCTTACAAGAAGAGACACTGGAGTAGTGGGGTAGCAGCTTATCCTGTCCTGCAAGGATCATAGCCTGTTAAAAAGCATCTTGATCTTTTCTGTCCCAATCCCATATAACACTCTTTATCAATTTATACAGAGGAAAGACATGTTAGGCAAGGTGGAATATGAGAGTCTATCCACATCCCAAGACTCAACAGAACAATTGTAGCTTCTTTAAATGTACAGGCACAAGCTGTCATAGGATTTTGTCAATTACATTGTCAGGTAGCATACATGTATTACCAGACTATAATACCCCCAAGAATTGTACAGCCCTTGCACTTTCTACAGATTGATCTTTCATCCTTATTCCTTTATTGTGTATTTCTGGCAAAACATGCAGAGGTCAGTACAGGTAAGATGTGGACAAGTTACGATTTGAACCCAAACCCCAAATTTCATCTTACTTTCTTCAGGAGCCTCTCATTTTTCTTTCCTCTTCCCCTAGTCTTTTGACCTGTGTAGTTTTATAATTTTCTATCTCTAGAAGTCAGGTCATTAAATCAGTAAAAATAACTATTGGGGAAAATGTAATTTTAAATCTAATGGCTTTTATGAAGCAAACATTGATTTTCATGTAAGTAAACCTAATGACAAACAATGGCAGTTTCCATGATTTTAGTGCTTAGCTCATCACTCCACCTCTCTTTTTTCTTTTCTTAATTCTCTGAGGATTCTATACAATATATTTTGATCACATTCACCTCCTTACCAACTACTCCCAGATCCACCCCTTCTTTCCTACCCAGCTATCCTCGTGTCTTCATTTGTTTGCTTGCTTGTTTGTTTCTTTGTTTTTACATCCATGGAGTCCAATTGGTGCTGCCAATATACACCGCCATATACTCTTGAGTGTATGGNTATCCACTGAGCATGTTTGACCTATCAGGTTTCGTGCTTTTAAATTGACTTTACTTTTCCCAGTAGCTGTCAATTGCCAATATCTGCTCAGCTAGGGGTTGGAGCTTTTGCTCCCTAAACTTGCATTTTTTTGCTGGCTTGAGCTTACACGATTCTTGTGCATGTTGTCAAAACCACTATAGTTCACATATGCAATTGCCCCAATGTGTTATGAATGCACTGTTTCCTTGTAGTAATCTACCATTTCTGTTTCATAAATTTTTCCACCTCCTTTTCTATAATAATTCCTGAGCCTTAGAATATCTGGTTACGATATAGATGTTCTGTTTAAGGCTGAGCATTCCACAGTCTCTTATTCTCTGCATTTTGTTCAGTGTGGACCTATGTGTTAATTGCCATCTTCAGGGAGAAAATTCTTTGATGAGGGTTGAAAGATGCACTAATCTGTAATGATAAGATATTAAGATGCAACTTAATACTATGTCCATTTATTAGAATAATAATAGTAGGTTCTCCCATAGGGCTTATGACCCATCTCACCTCAGGTTCTTGAACCCAATAATGGTTCCAGGTATTCGTTTCATCTTGTGCAGTAACCTTAGATAAAAATAGAAAGTGGTTGGTTACTACAGTGCCACTGGTGCCACTATTGCGCCAGTGGGCCTATTTTGGTATGCAGGTAACTACTATAGTTTACATGGTTCACAGCTGAGTAAGACTGATGATTATTTTTCTCTTCCAGTATTGTGGATAAGCACTTTCCAGCACAATGAAATCTAGCAAATAGGGATAAAGCTTCCAGGTCAGAATCATCTTGGTTCATTCATGATCTAAGATTCTCATATGTGGGGTCTTCAGCAATATGATCTTATCATCAAATTTTGGAAAAGAACCAAGAGTATTGGCAATATCCTGTAATGTTTGCAGGTTTCGGTGACCATTCCAGGCATTGAGCATTTTATTTGTTCCCCATAGTGCCTTGCTATAGGGTAATTCCATTTAAACTTTTTATGTATGTTGTTTGTATATATTTTAAGACACTTCAACAGGTTTCCATATGGCTTTTTCCACAGGTCTTTAGTGTTAGTTATTTCTGTTCTCTAGCTTTTGCTTCCATTCCTCACCCCATTTAGCCTTTCCTGCTCCATTCTCTCCTTGACCCCTAAGTACCACTGCCTTATATCCCTCCCTCTTTTGAAAGCCTCCCTTTCACATGGTCCATCACATGCTTTCTCTTATCTGTAATTGTTGACTTCATTTTCTTTTAAATTTATTATTTGAGAATTTCATGCATGCATGCAATGTATCTTGATCATACACATCCTTTCAACTTCTCCCCTCTAACTCCCGTCATATTCCTCCTCCCAGTTTCAAGTCCTATTCTCTTTTTAATAACCCACCAAGTCCCACTTAGTGCTGCCCATATGCTAATGAATTTGGGACCATCCACTGGAGCTTGTTTAACCTACACACTCAAAGAAAATGATTCACCCTCTCCCCAGAAATCAACTGCCAATAACTCCCTACTTAGGTGTAGGGCCTTATGAGATCACAAGCCTTTACAGGTAACCACAAGTGCTGAGTTCATACACGGAACAGCCTGTCATGTCCAGAATACAGCTTTTCATATTACTCCTCCACATTCTTGTGCTCTAGCTGTCTTTCTGTTACTCCCCCTCTTCTGCAGTGTTCCCTGACCTTGACCATTAGGATTGTGGGAGCTAATTGTTAAAGAAATCCCATTTAGGGCTTAACACTCAGTCTCTTTTGTGTGTGTGTGTGTGAAGGGGTTTTATTTTTTTTGACTTTTTTTTATTAAAAAGATCTTCCACTCCTTTTACATACCAACCTCAGATCCCCCTCTCCTCCCTCTTCCCGCCCTGCAAGCTCCCCACCTCAACCCACCCCCATTACCACCTCTTCTAAAACAAGGTGTCCCATGGTGACTCCCCAGATTCTGGCACTCTCAGCCAAGGCAGGACAAGACCCTCCTCCCTGCGCCAAGACTGTGCCAGGTGTCC
>LZPO01076139.1:86241-97619 GCA_001675575.1 Neotoma lepida
AAAAAAAAAACAAAAACAAACAATCTTTTTGTTTCAAAGTTATTTTTAAGCAATCAGAAAATAAATTGCTCAAATGACTGAATTCTTGACATCCAGCTAAAACCTTGCTGTAAATATCTCACTAATACATCTATTTTTCTTCCACATAACTTATTTCACAAAATTAAACATGGCANCTAAAATAAATTAATGGGACCATCGCAATAGTATGGACAATTCTAAAAACAGAATGTTTTTGATAATGGCAAGTTCTAGGAACTAAGGATATAAGATATAAATGTACAATGTGAGTATTCTCTTGCCATTATTTATTGAAGGCATTTCACAAAATNGTATAAAGTACTATTTATGTGCCATTTGTTTGTATAAATACATTGTGCTATGTATTAAAAGGAAATGACAACTTGTTTTCCACATTTTTTTTGGAAGGCTTACAATTAAAATTACAGCATCCATTAAGCGTAGCAGCAGATAGATTGGGGTATGGTACCCACAGAAAGAGACAATAAAAGCTTTGGAGTATGTGCATACTTCCAAGGTGAAAAGCCAAATAGAGGATATTCTTTAGCCAGGAATAAGAGCTTTCCCTTGGTGAACGCATGGGGCTTTTCCACGTTTAGCAAAGGTAGAAGAGGGACTAGAATTCAGACTCAGACTGGTAAGGCACGGCATGCTCAGATTTAAAGGGAGGGTAAGTGATATGGGCTGCTTCTCCATGGCCCCATCCCTCTTTTCTAGTGGCCTGTATCTTTTACAGAGCCCCAGTCTGTGGTTGATGGGTTACTGCCATTGGCTAGAACTTTACCCTCTTCCTCTCCTTCATCGTATTTCTCTCTGATGTTTCCCTTACCGTTTTACAAAATGGATGTCACACAAGAGCTGAAAGAAAAATGTAACAAGAAAGGAGGTTTCTTCCCATTATTTTTAGACTCCACTTGAGGAGGAGCCTCAGCCTATGCATGACATTGTGTGTCATCTGTAATTCTATCTGGAGGAAGAGACTGACAAGATCCTGTTAGGCAAGGGCTGCATCTAGACCCTAGATATGCCAGAGGTCAGTAAAGTCTATCCAGGTTAGCTACCTATTCCTGTTAAACATGTGGTGGTGAAGAAGTAGAGGCTTGTGATNGGGGTAAAGGAAAGAAACCTTAGTGGACTCCACTCCACTATCTTTATCTTTGTTCCCTTCTGCAGCAAAAAGAGTTTGTTTAACTCTATTTAAAACTGTATTTTTATGATTTTTTTATTTGTGTGTGTGTGTGTGTGTGTGTCTGTGTGCATTTGGGTACATGTGAAGGCCAGAAGAGGGCATTGGATCCCCTAGTTATAGGTGACTGTGAGTTGCCCGATCTCCATGCTGGGAACTGAACTCAAGTCCTCCGCAAGAGCAGTAAGCACTCTTTAATTAACTGAGCCCTCTCTCTAGCACTGGCTCCAAAATTTTCAAAGCAAAAGCCACTGATGTATTTCACAGAGCACGGGATGCATATGTGACAGGGCTTGAGGACTTCATGCCATTGAGCGGTGTGCCTCTCCCTGTAGACATCAGACAGTTGCTGTGTGTACATCCCTCACTGGCACAAAGCTTTTATGTACAAAGTGTGAATGAAGCTGTCACATGAGAGCTTGTTAAATTTGGCAAAAGAAAGTAAGCCTTGTTAATTTTAACACTTGCAAATATAAAAGAAAAACATAAATATTAAAGGTAAGAACATGGCAAAAGTTGAATGCACCACATAAAGTTCATATGCTGGGGCTGTTCAGAACATGGGCAATAACCACAGGAACCCACATAATTAACCCTAGCCCGGTAGCTAAGTTTATACATTATATGACAAAGCCAATTGACTTAGCCCAAGGAAATAACACAGAAACCTTTAATCAAAATGATGTAGAATATGTACTTTCTTAGGTGATTTTTAAATCATGCCTTTTGCTTTTCTGTATGAACTCCTAAAACTTGAAAACATAGGCAGATAACTTAAAAGGAAAACAAGTAGAAAATCAAAATAATATGCTATGGTATGGCACTCTTGTCTAGTTTTAAATGATTATTTTCATAAGGCTGATTTAGTTTCATAAACATTTTGAGGTTGTAACATTTTACATTTACTTAGAGCATTTCAAACTTCTAAGTTTAACATAATCACAGTAATGACGTAATGAGGTTTCCCATCTCCTTGCTGATGATGGAGCTAAAACTGCCGTATCTGGTTTGTGGGAGCTCCTGTGATGACTTTGTTTTTAGGTAGTCTGAGCCTTTGTTGAAGAAGTATGCTCAAGTTTGTGCAGTTTGCAAAGTATTCCCCATGACTTTTGTATTCAAGATCTATGCCATCATCATCTTCAGAAGCCTAGAGCATGATGGAGATATTGTTCTGTATGCTGCGAATATATGTTGTTCTGATTGACTGATAAATAAAATGCTGATTGGCCAGTAGCCAGGCAGGAAGTATAGGTGGGATGAACAAACAAGGAGAATTCTGGGAGAGAAAGGCTGAGTCAGGAGATGCCAGCCAGCCNCAAGAAGCAACATGTAATGAGACTCAGGTAAAGCCATGGAACACATGGCAAAACATAGATTAATAGAAATAGGCTAAATTTAAGTATAAGAGCTAGTCAGTAATATGCCTGAGCTAATGGCCAAGCAGTTGTAATTAATATAAGCTTTTGAGTGATTAATTTATAAGTGGCTGTTGNCGGACCACTGGGTCAGCAGACGCGGGAGCCCGGGCAGGACACACAAAAACTTTTTCCTACAAGAGCATCTGAAGAAAGTCTGAATTCTCAGTTCTACTGGTAATTTTTTTCCTTTATATTGACACAGTGTCTACTTCACTTGTAACTTTAAAACCATGAGCATGGAACACCAGTTATGCTCCCAACGATATTAATATAATGGCCACTGTTTCTTTGTTTCAGCACTCCTTCCGTTTTTGTTGTGGGGACTGTCTTGTACATTTCAAGACCATGAGCAGCACCTGCTGACTTTGACATGTCTCTAAATATTGACCATGCCATCTTGGCAGGAAAACTGTCCCCTGTTGCAACTCCTAAGATGGGCAATAGGACTTTAGAGCTGTGAGTGTAGTCCAGTTCAGAATGCCTAGTGTGGACAAGGCCCCGGGTTCTATTTGCAGCACCAAAGAAAATTAAAAAGGCCTGGTCACATGTGATTTCCATAGAACACTTTTGACATTGTTTCTATTCTTTTTCCATAGCTTTGAAAGACAGTTGTGAAGTCATCTAAGAAAGAGGTATGCTCTCAGGGTTGGGGGTGGGGGACNGAACTAAGCTGCATCCTCTAATCAGTATGGAGAAAACACACACAAGAATTGTCAGTGGGTTATTCTTTGGTCCTTCAAAAATCTCCATCTTTTACACATATGAATGCAAAGATCAGTAGCTTTTCAAGTAAGACAGAATAGGCTTTGTGCAGTCCAAAGTGATTTTCAATGAGACAGGACATCTACATTTGTCCTTGCTACTTTCCTGGGGTATACCATGGCAGAATCCTCACCCGGGGTGAACCTCCCGCCGCTGCCTCATCACACCGGCCCGCCTGTTGTCATTTTTGATGTGGCCTCACAGAGTCCTGCTCTGAGCTGACTTAGCTGGGCTGCTCCTTACAGAAATGTTAACAAGCACGGGCATTGAGGCAACGGGGCTCCTGCGGGGATTCTGACCCCAGGCCACAGATTCAGTAGTGAGTTTATAGCTTCATAGCATGTTTTTAATTTAGTTACCTCAAAGATTTGTGTTTCTCAGACTTGCAAACTGCCCACCCGCTCCCATCCCTTGAGGGTCTTCTACCCCCATTGCAACCCCAGAGGAAGTTTCTCTTGTAAAGAACAGAGTCCAGTTAGGGAACTAATGAGCTGCACACTCTGCTTGATGCACACTTTCTCCCTCTTCAAAAGGGGCTCGCAGGGGGCTTTGTGTTTGTGCACTGCCAAAGTCGCCACAAATCAGCCCCTATGCCGCCACCTCCTTCAGATTATTTTCTATTTATCAGACTTGGTCATTCAGAGTAGCTTTTAAAGTGGATGTTGACAACCGAAATTTTCAATACACAGGAAAAACAAAATAATTACTGAGTACGTTTTACTTTTTACACAGAAATTCACATCCTGATGACTTTGTATGATGGATTTTGTTCATTTTAACTTTAGCCTTCTTATTTCTGGTGCACTTGGTTGGGGAGTTCTTTGTTCTGAAGTCTGTTCTGGACANTGCAATATAGTAATCAGGCCCCTAGCAGGTACTGGGGGATGGCCCTTCTTACCTCGATGTGAAAAACAGCATTTTCCCACTCATTACCAGTGTCTCTTGAAAGATAAGACTGTTTCTGATTAAGAAAGACTGATGGAATATAGCACCGAGTATTTGCCATTTGATTATGTGCTGGATTTGGGGAGAACATTACATATTCCCTACTAGAAAGAGTGAAGCTATAAAACAAGATGGCTTTACATCTTCCCCAAAGGAGAACTCTCTGTGATTAATATATATTTATTTTTTATCAATGTTATTAACAGTTATGACATGCAGAGGAAACCATTTGATAGGAAAACATCATTTTTTATGGCTTAAGAGTAGTAAGTGAGGGTGCTAGAGAGATGGCTCAGGGGTTGAGGGCATGTTGGATTTTTCAGAGGATTCGAATTCCCGACAATGTCCACACACTCACCTTTAACTCCAGTTCCAGGGGATCTGGTGTCCTTTTCTGGCTTCTGCAGGCACCAGGCACACAGACAATGCACATACATACGTGGAGACAAACACTCATACACATAAAAAAGAGAAGTTTCGTTTGGGTTTCATACAGTGTTCTCACTTCCCGGAGCCTCTCTTCAGAGTATTCAAGGGAGAGCTGGGTCTTGAAATAAGGAGACAGTGTTGGTGATTTTTCATCTGTGACTAGATAACAAGAAGCCAGTTTCAAGAAGAAAATATTTCCAGAGCAACCTCTGATAGATGATATCTCATAGAATTCTTCCAAAGTAAATCAATACACTCTTTANCTTTTTAAAGTATATGATCCATTTGTTGCTAATATTTTTACTAACTGTATTTTGATTTTCTGAGATGGTTTGTTTGAAACTGGCACTAATTTCTTATTGAAGTCAAGTGAGTGATGCTTGACTACCACATCTGGCCCATGATGCTACTTACTTTTTGAGTATGTAGAATGAACTTCTAATGAGTTTACTTCAGTCATTGGAATTTTTACCACTGCACATTTGTTTTTTGTCTCTTACAATAGATGGTGTGTATTTATAAATCATTTTTAGAATTTTTTTTCTTACTTGCTAATTCTACCGTCTGCATCAGTTCTGGTCAGTTCCAATTGAGTCACCTTTTGTTTTTTTCTTGCTATGCAGCATTTTTTTCTCTTCTCTGTCTATGTGATTGGTTTTTCTTTGATTCTAGATGAATTTTTATCCTATTGAATGCTGAGTGCCTTTGTATTCTTGCAAATTCTTATGCTTTATTCTAGAATGCAGTTACTTAGAAACAATTTTATATTCTTGAGTATACTTTAACATTGGTCAGGTCAGACCAATCAGTGCTTAGCCCTGGGGGTAACTGTCATCCTCCACCCAAGGAAACACTCTGAGCATTTTACCAGTGCACTCTGAGTTCTAAGTCTGTCCATCCTTCCAGGTCAGAACTGGCTGTGTTCCCATCTCTGTGGGAATGCCAGAAACTGTTTCCTGTCTTCTTAAGTGGTTCATTCCCTGGATTTAACATGAATAGTTTCCTCATGTACCAGTAAATATTATGATGTGCACTTAAAAAGATGTTGGGTTTATGATTTCCTCGTCTTCTTTCTACTCTTCTTTCTTNTCCCCTTCTACTTTTCACAATTGTCTTCTTCCCCTCTCCCTCTTCATTTTTCTACTTCATGCATGTAGCAGTACATATCATGCTGTGGATTTCAGATAAAAGAATAGAAACATCTTCGAACTACCGGAACACATAGGGTGTTTTATAGAGATCCTTGGCGAGTAAGAAATTAAGGAAATCCAAAGACTAACTCTAGTGCTTGTTAAACTTCAGAGCCTAGGGGTTTGAAATGGAATCAGCAAGAATCTAAGAATTAGTAGCCAGTGAGATAAGAAAAACCAGAAATGTGTAACACATTTAAAAAGCCAAACACATACATGAAATAAGGATGAATCAACCGTAACAAAAAAAAAAGATGGAAAGTGAGATTTAACATCGGATTGTTTCATGGACAGGTCTTTTTCATTTTATTAACCCTTGAGGTCTAAAATATTGGAGGAATTATACTTACTAAACTAAATTTTAGTGAACATAATGATCCATAATAGGCTCACATCCTTTCTTTGTCTATTTTTTTCTATTTTTAACCTGGAGATAAGCTCAGGTTTTCTGGTTTTCACTATCTAGAGTATTAAATATCAAAATGGAAGTCAGTGCAGTGCCATCTGAGGGATGGAAGAAGTTCTGAGGTCTGCCACTCCATATGAGAACACGAAGAAGACCATTGTAGTGGATGGCCTCGTCTTTTCTTACGGAAGAATGACATGCTTTAATGTAAGAAGTTGGGACTATATCTCAAGTTTAATTCTGTGTCAGTATTTTTAAATAGTTTTAAACCATATAAACACCCTAAATAATACTGGCAATTTCTAAGAACCCTAAAGAACAATTTGTTAGAGACCACAATCTGCTTTATTAATACTTCACTCCATCTGTGACTCAAAATGGGAAGACAAAACTTCACAAAGAATTGTTCACTATAAAACATGTTTCCTGTTTCTGATTGTTGCCTTAGATTATTGTTATTAACACTAAAATAGAGTTTCAAAAGTATTGAAAAGTTAGTGAACATAGTCAATAATTTACATACACAATTCAACATGTTGGTTTAATTTCTGCTTTACAAATGGCTCACTTAAGACACTATATTCTTTTTAAGTAGGCTGACCCTACTCAATTAGTTAGTTAATGATTAAATGTCATTCAGTGATAGAGACTTAGAATTCTTCAGTAAAATAATTTCTCAATGAGACAAATTAAAGAGACTCAGTGAGAGACTTGAAAGAATCCCCCAAGAACCTTCTTGGGGGTTATGACAAAGTGCCAGTGAGTATTTAATGATGTGCTCTGTCTCCAGAGCCTGAGGCCTTTCCAGTGAAGTCTCCCAGAGCTATATCCATAGAAGACAGAGAAGCCAGCAGACCCCTATGGCTGTCCTTGTTTTCAAACTTATAAAACTCTTTCACTGATTTTACTGAAAATTAAGATGCATAANGAAATCTACTCATTTTCAACTATGCAACCATATTTTAGAAGTTACTAGTATAGAATTACAATGTGCTTTGAGCTAGTATTTTTTTAAAAAAGATAGCAATTAATATCCAGTATCTCTTGTCCAAAAGTGAAGAGAGTGAGTCCAGTGGGAATGTCTCCCTTAGTTTAGCACATGTGATTCTTAACATTTTAAAGTGCTATCTCCCATTTGCTCAAAAATGAAAAAAAAATGGCGTGGATGCAGGTAGGCTGACTGTAGGTCTTGACCAGTCCCCAAGTCTCAAGTCTCACCCCCAGCTCTGCAGCAGAACACCTGCTTCAGCCTTCCTCTCTCTCTGTCCTTACCTCCAGCCCCTCACACAGATCTTCTCCAGCTTTTCCTCCCTATTCATCCTTGGTCTCAGCACCCACCTCCAGCAGGCGTTCCCTGGGGAACCCCCTGCAAAGCCTGCCAGAGAAGCAAGGAGACCAGCGAAGCAGGCACCCCAAGCTTCAGTTCTTCACTTCCTCTCCTCCAAATACAATCCCCCAGTCTCATCCCCAACTCTGTAGCAGACTACTTGCTGTGGCCTCTCTTCATCCCCTCCTCCGGTTCCCAGGGGACTAGAGAGATCCTGGGGGAACATTCTGCTTTTTTTCTTCCTGTGGACCCCCTCAGTCACACCCTGCTTTTAGTCCACTCCTAACTCTAATTGTCAGGTCCCAACACCTAGAAACACTTTATACCTGGAACCCCCAGTGTCCTCACCCAGCAGAATTCCAGCCTTCACCCCTACTGACTAGTCTTCTTGATACCAGAACGTACTCTACANGCTACCAAAGGAGAAATGTAAACACCAAGCCAGCTACAGTGGTGTCCTGCCTCCAAGACACACTAATGCAATGGTGGCACAAAGGTTGTGGGACTAGCCAGCCAGGATCTGATTTTATTTAAGATCCACTCTGTGAGATGGAATCCATATGATCTGATGCTACTTTAGTGACCAAGAACCTGAGATAAGATAGCCCAGTGACCTAGCTGAACACCAAATAACACTCTTAAAAAAAAAAAAAAGAAAGAATGAGAAAAGAAAAAAGTAGCAATAAAATGACTCCTAATGACATTCTGTTATACATCAGTGCCTTCTCAATCATGATCAGATAAGCTTCCTCCGTGCAGCAGATGGGAACAAATACAGAGACCCACAGCCAGTGAGTACAGAGGATGAGAGATCTTTGAACACTCAGCCCTACATGGGATGTCTCCATCAAATCCCTCCCCTCAGGACTCAGGGAACCTTGCAGAAGAGGAGGGAGAAAGATTGTAAGAGCCAGAGGGGATGGAGGACACCAAGGAAACCAGGCCTTCTAAACATAGCAGGACTGATGCCTCACACATGAACTCACAGAGATGAGACAGTACACATACCTGGGTCTGCACCAGATGGGTNCTAGAACTTCAAGAACAAGTGGACACATATCCCCATCCCTAACCCAGAAGCTATGTCCAACTGATAATCACTTTCAAATGAAAAATTAGTTTTCTACATGGGAGTCTCACTGGAGAAACAAACTACTCTTAAGGGTAGGCCACATGCCCAGCAGTAGATGACCAACAGAAAATGAACTCAAGGGCATCATTGGAAGTTCCTTGTCTCATAATGTTATATTAATTTTTNAAAATTTTTTATTTTTATTCTATTTTATTTATTTATTTTTTACCCTATAGGTCCTTTGTTATTGCTTCCAATTTAGTGTATTTATGGGATTCCTGAGTGCGTAAAATATGGATCTCTGAATCTCTATCTGTTTCTTGTGCTTTGTGGGCACTCTTTTCCTTCTGTTTGTCTCTTGCTATACTGATGTATTTGTTTTGTTTTCTTATTATATTTTATTATTGTCCCTTAGAATCCTGTTTGTTTTATAATGAAAAGCAAAAAGGAGGTGTTCCCTGATGGTAGAGAAGGTAGGCAAGGGGAGAGGGAAAGAAAACCATAATCAGAATATACTGTATGAAAAAAAATTAAAAGAAAAAAATGAAACTAAACTATAGCCTTTATACTTGGGTCTTCGAAAACATACGTTGTTATGGATACCTAGAGTTCTAGTAAAGATCTTTACTGAGTAGCTCTGCAGAGCCAGTTTTGGTTGTGTAATTTCCTTAAATAGAGGGAAAAGGGGTTAGGCCACTGCGTAATGAGGGCTGAGTCACGATTGGGTAGCTTGTGAAGTAAAGAGCAAAAATATCATCATCTCAGAGATTCAGGGAGCAAAAGTTAGTTGCTTGCTTGCACCAATTATCTAACATGCATTGGCAGGAACTCTTTGTCTCTTGGCATGTTGCAATTCCTCAAAGGTCAGCTACTGAGCTGCCTTCCAAACTGAGTGTCAGAGAAAAATGGAACTTGGAGAATGCTACCAACCCAAGTTCTTAAAGCTTGCTCTCAGACTCATGTAACCCTTGATTTCACGCTTCATTGGATCCAGAAACTGTGATGCGAGAATGATTCAGGCTTGATATGGAACAACAAACGTGTGTCTTTAAACCTTACAGTGATTCTCAGAGTTCCTGTTTGGGTTTCTGGACCAGGTTAGAAACATAGCAGCTAATATCTTCAACTATAAAAGCTATTTATTGTTTAATTGTTCAATACCAAACATGTAGGTTAGGAATGTGCCCAAAGGATGGAAGAATCCACAGTTGACTTTAGCTAACCTGCAACACAACACACTAGGAAAATGGCCGGAGAAATGGNCTTAGCGGTTAGAAGTACTTGCTGCACTTCTAGAGGACCCACGTTTGGTTTCAAGCTCTCACATAAAGAGGCTCACAACTGCCTGTAACTGCAGCTCCAGGAAATATATGGCTTTGTTCTGGCCTCTGTGGGCACCCACACATATGCATATATACATCAGAGAGACATGAATAAAAAAAATTCTTCAAGAAAAGGAACTGACTAGAAGATAGCAGACCCTCTCTGTGGTGTGTAGAGTGGTCACCTGCAGCTTTATTTGTTTCTAGTTCCACCTTACATTTATTCAATGTCCTATTCAAACAGAGTGAAGGTTCTTTACTAACTCTTGATGTTGAGGTTTAATTCTTGACCTCAAAAATATATAAAAAGAATAGATTCTGATATTTTTCTAATTATTTTAGGAACTGATACACTGGGCATTTTATTTGACTACAAATGTANGCTGTGGTGGGACACCTGGCGCAGTCTTGGTGCAGGGAGGAGGGTCTTGTCCTGCCTTGGCTGAGAGTGCCAGGCTCCAGAGACTCTCCATGGGAGACCTTGTCTTGGAAGAGGTGGGAATGCGGGGGTGGGTTGCGGGGGGAGATGGCAGGGCAGGAGGAGGGAGGAGAGGGGGATCTGAAGTTGGTATGTAAAAGGAGTGGAAAATCTTTTTAATAAAAAAAAATTTAATGCTATCAGCAACTCTGTTTGGAAATAGGTAAATACATCCCCAGAGTCAGTTTCCCATGTCTGTTTTTAGATGATGGTTAATATGTAATGTTTTAGCTCTACTAGTGGCTTCATATACATTGTGATTTTTAATTTCTCACTTCAAATGGGAATTTTAATTNATCACCTGCTTAGTCTGCTCCAGGTCCCCACAGTGTATGTTTCATGTGGATCATACATTAAGCTTTGACAGAAACCTTGGATATGTACATAGGTGATTATTCACAGGTTAAGAAACATGGAGAAATGTTAGGCAAGTTTACACAAAGTCACAATGTTTGAAATTAATTTTTAACAAACTTGTCTAGCATCTTGTTGTATTACAAACTTCATTGTCTATTAAGAAAGTCTCTTAAGCCCAAAATAACTATAAAAATCTAATTTTGTTAGCTGGACATGATGCTTCATGCCCATAATCCAAGTATTTGGGAGACTGAGGCAGGAGAATTGTTATATGCCTTGAGGCCAGCCTGAGCTATGTAATGAGTTCCATTCCAGCCTGGTCAACAGTATAAGAACCCATATCAACAAACAAACAAACAAATAAAAATCTAGTATATTACATCATATGACATCAATTTTCACTTAAGTTAGATCCCTCAACTACATCCTTTTTATTTGGTCATACTTAGCTTTTCCCTTATCTTA
>LZPO01076140.1:5252-15356 GCA_001675575.1 Neotoma lepida
ACCAAGGTTCAAGTCCCAGCACCCACATGCCAGCTCACAACTATCTATAACTTTAGTTCCAGGAAATCTGATGACCTCTTCTGGCCTGCTAGGGCACCAGACAAACATGGGATACANAGACATACATGAAGGCAAAACACTCATACACATAAAAAAATAGTAAGAATTTTTAAATTAGCTTAGATTTCATTATATTATCAAGTGAACCTTTATTTTTGCTAACAAACACTTGTCCTGTCTTTCCAAGGTGTCACAGTAGTGTTTGATTAAATAAAATGAGAATTTATTTAAAAGTACTTCTATTTATTTATTTACTTATTGTGTGTGTGTGTGTAGCTGTGTGTGTGTCTGTGTGTGTATGTGTATGCGTGTGTGTATGTGTGTGTGTGTGTGTGTGTATAACATGCGATGGCACATGTGTGGAGGTCGAAGGACAACTTGTAGGAGTCAGTTTCTTTCTCCCACTGTGTCAGTTCCGGGGATCAAATTCAGGTCATCAGGTTTGGTAGCTTAGCCATCTTGCTGTCCTGAAAACATGACAATTTAATGTATNCTATTTGATGGTGCATTTGTGTCTTACTGTGTTGTATGTGGTATATGTGTGTCAGGGTTCAAGGGGCTACATGCAGATATTTGTGGAAGCCAGAGATTGTTTTTGAGGCAGGGTCTCTCACCAAACCTAGAGTTTTCCATTCCTTCTAGACTGAATGGCCAGGGAGACCCTTGGATTGGCATGTCTCTGCCTGCCAGCACTGAAGTTATAACCATGTGTGTTATAGAACAACCATGCCAGACTTCTCTGTGGATATTAGGGATATGAACTCCATCCCAATATTTGGAGAGCTTTGGTCACTGAGCCACCTGCTCAGCTCTGCATGTAACCTTTTTGCTTCATCACAAATGGCAGGCATTTGCTCACTGTTGGAAGATAGTTGCTGAGAGGGTGTTTCAGAGAACTGCCTTGGGAGTTCAACTCCAGCTCACTTAGGTACTGTTTCCCTTTGCTCTTTAGGAGAAGGTGAAGTGATCTGCAGTGAGAGCTGGTGTTTGGGCAATTGCCTGGCACCAACTCAGTTCCTCCACACTTTTCACCTAATTGTCATATTTGTTTTGTTCTTATTGACAACATAATTTTTCTCCCTATGTTCATGAACTAAACAGATTTTCAGGAGAACCAGGAGCCATGAGAGANTAGAACAAAGGGGAAGAGAGAAGGCGATCAGTCCCTTACCTTTTTCTCCTCACAGAACTGCAAGTTAGGTGACACACTCCATCATCATCCAAGTCCATTCACATCTCCCTGCTTGTCACTTGCTATCCCTTTATCCTCTGTTCTAGGATCACCCAGGATGATATATCATATGACGTCATCATGCCTCCCTAGGCTNCTCTTGGCTCTGCAGTCTCTTAGGCTTCTTTGCTTTACTAGTTAGGTATTTTGTGGCTGTCCACCAGTTGGAATTATCAGCTCTTTGCTTACTATTAGATGGGGCTATGAAAGTTCTGCTTCAATCACAAAATATTAACTTCCATTACATAAAATCAAGGATGTGCCCTGTTAACAGGATGTATGTCACTCTGNTCTCCTAGATGAGGTCATATTGGTCATATTTCTTCACTGTGACTACTCTTTTGATCCTTCTTGGGCTGTATGTTCATAGGCAGGATGTCACTATGTCCAATTCACACTAACAACTTGTCCCCCTCCATAAGGGCTGTGGAGCTATAGAAATTGTTTGNCAATATGCCTAGTAGATTTATCTGTTTTCTCACAGATTTTTGTGTAGTCCATTATTATGTATCTCTATTTTATACTTTGGGTTGTTGTTGACTCTACATTTTGATTCGTTGCTCAAAGAGATTTTCATTTAGAGCCATTTAGAGCTCCTTTGTCTGTCATTTTCTTATAATGGTCTCCAAGTCCACCTTGTGTACACTGTATCTAGTTCTAGAACAAGCTATTTCTATAGGAAGTACCTGATTCCCTCATTGGAGAATGATATTTGAAATAAAAATGTAAGGTGGGTTCTCTGCTGCTGTAGCTTTAGAGCCTGGAATTTTTTCTAGGTCTGATAAAGAAATGTATGTGTGTGCACTAAGCCATGTAAGTGCTCCTATCTATAAACACCTTTATATGTACATCAATACCTCTATTATGGCAATTGACTTTATATTGATGTCATCAAGTCTAATCAATTACCTGTGGATCATTCTAGCCCCTTCCTTTTGCTTAGCTGCTAACATCCATGTGGACAGCTTTCATCAGCTGCTCTTCTTTTACATACTTTTTCAATTTCAGAGAAGTGTAGAGTGCATTTAAATTGTAGTCTGCCCCTGGATGAGAAGCAACTTTATCTGCTAGAGTACAGAGCTTGTGTGGAGCTCCTTTGGCCGTTTTGATTTTTTGAGCCTGTTTATATGTGAAGTTACTCAGGGGACCATCTTGCCCCTCATCCCCTGCAGGCTCATTGTTACTTACATTAGCAATTCAGTTAGATTGTTCNGCACTGCATTCTGGGATCCCCACAACCCCCTCAATAGCTTNTTAAAATTGCATAAATTAGGGATCCCTTCCCCTAAGAATTTATAGTTTCGACAAATAGTGTCAGAATATACTAGTTTCCCATCAAATGACTTCACTGCCCTGGAATTCCCACTGTTCACCTATTTAATCCTCTCTCCTCATTTTAATTCTGTCCCAGCCAGTGCCCTTTGTATCTCCATAGTTTAATGGTTTGTTTTTTTCTTCAAGCTTATCTTGTGAATGAAATCATATGGCATGGCTGCCTTTGCAGATTGATTTCATTCACTTAGCAATGTATACTTAAGATATGTCCACATCTTCAAACAGTATGATCACTCATTTATTTTTATCAATTAAGATACCATTATATATGCCTATTGCTATTTATTTATCCATTAACCCATAAAAGGTCATCTTGGCTTTTTACAGTTGAGGGATATGTTAATATAGGGTTTCCAACTAGTTGAGTAAACCTAGAAGTAAATTTATTGCATTTTATGGTAAAGACTGTGGCCAACTTCATGAAATTGCTAATCTATCTTTCAAAGCAGCTGTACCATTTTTACTCCCATCAACAGGAAGGAGCATTTGAAGACGTTTGGACTTTGGCTTTATATAGAATGTGGTAGAACCCTGTTGTTGTTTTATTTGCAATTCTTCTGTGTTCACTGTTTATCCTGTGCTTCTATGATATATGTATCTTCTGTAGTAAGGAGTCCATTCAGATTGTTTTGCCCATTTTTGCATTAGTTTACTTCCTTCTGTTGAATTTTAAGGGTTCTTTGTACGTTTTGGATATTAGACCTTTATAAGTATTTTGCAAGTGTTTTCTCAGTGATGTGGTTTTAATTAGTACTTTGGGAGTAAGTGCCACTTTTCCAGCCCCCAAAGCTTGCACATAATGCTGGATGTTGTTAGCAACAGAGAGATCACTGCCCACCATGGTCACTTTGCTTCCTCATGTGATTCCAGTACACCCAAACCCTTCCTTAACTTCATCCACTCATTACCAAGTGAACTTTATGTACTGGGCCACCACTGCTCATCTCTAGCAGTTTCTTGTCTTTATTGATTTTAAGTCAATGACCAAGTTGAGATTGTGCTTATTCAATCAGTTTAGAAATCCAATCGTGTGTGTGTGTGTGTGTGTGTGTGTGTGTGTGTGTATGTGTGTGTGTTTTGTTCTGGCTTGGAGGAGACATACAAGTCAAGAGGAAGGTAGCCACAATATTTCTGGCAAGTCATGAAGCTAATGGTTGTCTGTCTTCCTTTCCATGGTCTCCAGTCATCAAGCCTCCTTTGCGTCACTTTAAACGCCCTGCTTATGCATCTAGCTCCTATGCACCTTCAGTTCCAAAGAAAACTGATGATCATCCTGCAAGGTACAAGATGCTAGATCAGCGGATCAAAATGAAAAAGATCCAGAACATCTCTCATCACTGGAACAAAAAGTAGGGCAAGTATAACAAAAGAGGGAGTCAAGGGCCTGCCTGTCTGCCTCTCAGCACCTATTAGATGCAGCAGGACACACCTGGAAAGTTATGCAGCTACTGTGATTGACTCTAAGAGGCAAAATGAAGACTGCTTGAGATTCCCCTTGGTCATTCTCTAATAGATACTCCAGTCACTGGATTTAAGGTCAACCCAGACTCCAGCAAGGAACTAGTAAATGGTAGATTTACTTGATTTTATTGTATAGGTCTTTAAAAGTCTTACATCCTAACCAAATNAAAACAATATATCTTGTTCTGAAAAATAAAAATCTTTCCACTATCATGTTATTTTAATTCCCAAGAGATGACTTGCCTCTATACAAACACTGGCCCAATAATTATCAAGGCTAAGAAATGTACTTCTAAAAATAACTCTTCCAATTAAAATGATGTTATGTTATAAAATGAAAATATAATTACATTATTTTTCCTTTCTTTTCCCTCCATCCATACCCTCATGTACACATACCCTTGCTCTCCCTCCAAATCATGGCCTCTTGCTTTAATTGTTGATATTATATACATATATATATCCTAAATTATATATATGCAATTACATATTTATATTCCTAAATACATAAATGCAATCTGCTCAGTCTCTATGTTATTTGTATCTCTATGTTTTCAGAACAGACTATTTGGTATTGGGTCATCAGGTAGTGTGCTTTTCCCTGGGAAAAACTAATTTTCTCCCAGTCTCACCATTCCTTATTTGCTTATAATTCTATGTCTATGGTTGCAGCCCTGTGAAACTTCTCTGTTCCATGTTAACATGTCTGTTGGTGTTGTCCAATTTTAAATGCACTGATTTAAAATTTTTAAATAATTACTCAAAATTCAAGTAAATGTGTGANGTTCAAAGCAAACACAATCAAAACAGATGTACTTCTGAGCATAACAATCATAGAGGAAAGATGGCTGATGGGTTTTTTTCCCTTGGATTTTTCAGAATTCAGGCTTAACAAAGTATATTGAAGTGTGTGTGTGTGTGTGTGTGTGTGTGTGTGTGTGAGAGAGAGAGAGAGAGAGAGAGAGAGAGACAGACAGACAGACAGACAGACAGACAGACAGACAGACAGACAGATTGATTTTGATTTCTGATCACATTCATTCCTAGCAGCTTCAATGTACTTTGGAGGATTTGTGAGTTTTCTAGACACGCATTTGGCTCAATTCATTTTAATCCTTCCCTTCTATCAGAGTAGCCAACGGTTGATGAAGTGCCAGTGGCTTAAACTCTCCAGGCTCCAGATCTACCACATGGGATATGGTGCTGTNGAACTGAGGCAGNNNGCTGTAAAATGATGAACCTAGNTTTAATTCCTCATTTCCAACTTTGTCTCCCTAAGTCTAGAGATGTCTTTAGATTAAATTCTAGCTCATCTAGCCCACAGCCTGTCTACCAAAAAAATGCCAGGGGCTCTGACCTGCTCTCCTCCCTGTTGATGGGACAGACATCTTTCTAAGCCACCTCTTGGGTGGCTTAGCAAAAGTCATTGTTAGCTTTTCTGTAACTTTACCAATTTTTATCTTGAGACTAAAATCATATAAATGCATAGGAAGTCTCATGGCTGGAGGTAGCTTTTGATCCCTTCAGAATGACCGGGGGCATCTGAAAATTCAGGTTTGATGCAAGGCAAGTCTGCACTTCTGTTCTGCCTGAGACTTGCTACAGGTCCTTGGACTTGTGGTGTGATGCTGTAAGCCCGGCTTTGTTTAACNCACTCTTCCTTTGTGATGGGCATGCATCATACTGTAGGTTCAGGATGCTATTGCCATGCTTGGTGAGTAATAATAGGTACTGAGAAACATTAGTACAGGGCACTCCATATTCAGGACAGACTGTCTAGGAAAGCAAAGAGCCTTTTGTGGTAGCCAGGCTTAATTGCAGAGGGTTTAGTTCATTTCCATAGACCCTAATTACCCAAGAAACAAGCTCCAGAGTCCAGTGAGCACTGTGCTGTTGGGCAGCTCAAATCTAATGTAGTTTATTCAGGTAATTGTTATACAAGTGAGAAAACACTGTGACTTTTTGTTAAGGAAGACAATTGCAATTCTTAGTTCCCTGCCCAGTATTTGGGCAAGAAAAGCTATCTGCAGGCTGGTAGTGTACCTTCATCTGGATTGGGTTAATTCACAGGTAATGCCTGCTTATTGCTACACAGGCGCTTTAATGCTGAATGCACAGAGCCATTTGACTGCACGTTGACAAGGTTTAAGGGACACTCCTTCCCTGTCTCTCAAAACTTGCAGCNTTAGGTTTCAGGCTTCAGTGGGGCTCTTCTTTCATAGTTGTTTTGGAGATTAAGGATNTTTGTTCCTTCTGTGTTCTTTTCTCTTAAGATGTGTTTTGTTTTTTCAACCTTTGCTAAAATTTTAGTTAAACAAATGTGCACACATGGAAAATCTACACTGTTTATAAATGCCTACCATGGTTTTGCATGCAGAAATGAGGATTATATTCTTACAGCAAATAAAAANATTGCTTCGAATGGCCTTTCTTGCGTGAGTCATCTTTTTCTTCCTAGAATTCTGGAATTTCCTTGAAAACATCCCCCCTCACTCCTACTTTGACAATATTCAGAATTGCTTCTCTTGTTAAGGTGAATAATGCAACTCTCCCTTTTTGGTTTATGAATTTGTATATGTATATGGTTTCATTTTAAAAATAATCTTATCAGTCATGCAAACTCAGTAAGTTAATTTGCTAACATCAGTAACCTGTGATAGTGGCTACTCAGTGGGTGAACACTCTTGTTATCAACTCACTTGATATTATAGGACAAGCTGCCTAGCTAGTGGTTAAGAACTGAGACTTTAGAGTTAGAAAAACAAATTATTAAATCTTGGATCTGCCTTTGATTTACTCTGCAACTGAGTTACATAATCTCTCTTCACTTTTGTTTCATTTACTATAAAGTGAGGATAATAATAAGACCTCACCCAGGATAGTGTNGGGTCAGCCAGAGAGAACAAACTGCAATTATTAGCTATTTTTTCTTGTGGAGAGAGGAGACCCAGCCTGAGAAAGAAATTGGACCTTCAGT
Organism: Neotoma lepida; assembly: GCA_001675575.1. Taxonomy (NCBI): domain Eukaryota; kingdom Metazoa; phylum Chordata; class Mammalia; order Rodentia; family Cricetidae; genus Neotoma; species Neotoma lepida. The sequence continues at coordinate 12,317 of LZPO01076140.1, forward strand.
TAGAGAACAGCGTCCCTCACTGGCTCTCTGCATGACTTAGGTGATCTTCTTCATCTTCCATTGCNGGGAGTTGATGCCCANGTGGCTGTTTGTACATCGCTCTGTGTTAAAGGCTGTAATATATTCCTCCACATGGTAGAAACATAAAATCCCCACCCCAGTATTCCTTTGTTATNTGTCTCCCACACTTTCGAGTTCTTGAGCCTCCAACTGTTGTGGTTGGTTATTTCTTTCATGTCCTACTTCCTCTGAAATCCCTGACCACCTCCCTGCATCTTGTCTTCTACAGTAGCCATCCTTCACTCTGTTCAATCCCAGCATGATTGCTTTGCTCCTCCCAACACACGTCAACTGCACAGAACTTGTCCTGGAGGCTCAGCATGATACAGACATCAGTAAGGANAGTCTCCCTTTGNGCAAGATATCTTACTGACTGGCTGTTTTAGGGANAGCTTTGCACTTCTATTGTCACCATCCTCCCCCAATACTGAGACTGAAATTCTCATGAATGTGTAGAATGACACNAGTTCTAGGTATTTTCAAAACATACAGGCATACTCTAGAAGATAATTGACATAGTTTTAGGTCTCATTTCTGCAAGAATAAAGAATTCAGAGAATCTTTGCAATGGCAGTTTTCCCTTTACTATGATCCAATTCTTAGTTAAAACTAGTCCCTGTAATAAAATAGCAGAGTAACTATCCCTCTCTCTTTTCTGTTGCCAGCCTCTGACCAGCATAAACTACAGTAGTTATAGTTGTTTCTATTCAATTTATTCCATTTATTCTAATATACACAAGGACCGGTCATGACCATCACTCACAAATACTTAGAAGACCAATCTTCATCTCTCCCTCCCATAACTGCCTACACCCTGTCATGTATGTGCACAGCTCCTGCATATTCCAGCATTCCCACTGTTATGTTTTTCAGTTTCTCTATGGGATAAGATATAGTTGAGAGGTTGGTAACTCTTAAATTTGAGTCTAGGATTTCCACCTACAACCCTATTACTAAGACAAATGGCAGGTCATTTATTCTTCTGCAAGGCTGCAGCTTGGTTCCCATTGGANNCCAAATACACTTGATCAATTATCTTTGATCTGTTTCTAATGAACAGAGCCTACTGAGCCAATACCTTGATTTATAGGAAGTCTGTTGAAAACTAGAAGAAAGGATATCTTAGAACTNGAGTTTGGGATGCATGAAAGAGTTAAACTACGCTTCCTTGTAGGCTGTTGGTTATACCCTCCAGTAACCACCACAAAACCAACTGAAGCCAGAGGAAGCCCTTTTGTGTCACAAATAAAGTAAGATTGTGTTTTCAAGACTGAAATAAAACATGTATNAGTATTAATTATACTTTTATTATAATCAAAGGATATTAAAAGCTGCTTTGGAGTAATGACAAAGGATGGGAACTATGGCATCTTGTTCTGACCTGCACACACATACTTATGTTCATCTGGGATTCTCTGTGACTTTACTATGGCATGCTTGTTTACACACCTGGGTAAGATGTTCAGCTAATCTAGAAATACAGAAATACCTCACTTAAAAATCAGTTGCTGTCCTTTTAGCCACCTCTCTCACAGCACACTAGTGAAAAGATCTGAAATGTTAAGGCATAAAGGTAAAAGGATACTAAACAAATATAACAGCAGAAATAAATATGCTTAAAGTACTAGAGATTAGAATTATAGAACAGAGCTCCAGCACAATAGATTTCAAGCTTATTTGCTGTTGTTGAGTATCTACCATGATCCAGGGTCTTTAGTATATACTAACATATTTAATTCCCATAAGTAAACCTGTCTGGGAAGGTTTACAATTCTTATTGCAGATTACTAAATTGAGACTCTGAAATTTTGTAGCAGGCTGAAATGGGGTGAGTGGCTCACTTGTATAGAATGTGTCTATAATGCATATGGCTCTAGGTTTGATTCACTGCACTGTAACAAAGATATCTATAGCGATGTATATATGATATCTTCACAGAGAAAAGTTAAAGAGTAGGTCAAATGGAGATGTTTCCCTGGCAGGGTGTAAGACAAATTTCTAAATGGTCTTATTAAATAAAACACAGAGCCAGAGATAGGGGTGAAAGTCTGACAGAGATCAGAGGAATTAGGAACAGCTACCAGCCTCACCTCACAACGCCGCTGCTTCCAAAAGAGTATGACTTCCTGTATCTCCACACCTGTATTCCTTTCTGTTCTGTTCTCCCATTGGCTCTCTCAGCCTAGCTACATCACTTCCTGTCTGTCTGTATAGACCTCCAGAATTCTATGGTTGATGTTGGGATTAAAGGCGTGTATCTGCACGCTTGACTCTTTCTAGTGTGACTTGGAATTCACAGAGATCCAGACAGACCCTGCCTGCTAGGTAATAGGATTAAGGGCATGTGCTAACATTGCAAGACTAGCAGCTGACCTTGTTCCTCTGTTCCTCAGATAAATTTTATTGGGGGACATAGATAAAATACCAGCATAGCAGGTCTCTGTATGATCATTCTGCTTCACGGATTCTTCTTCATGTTGTCCCTTTACAAGTGTCACACCTGCTTGCCAATGTCATGAATATAGTTCAGTCATACTCACATCATTANGGCACAGAATTCAGGACCAGTTTTTCCTAAAACACTAGACTTCTAATTTCTCTCATTCTTTTATTTAGATTGTTCTCTTTATCAAAGCTATGCTATACAATTGGTATTCTGTATATATGGATTCTATGTCCATGAATTCAGCAAGCTATAGAGTGAAAACATTTTGGAAAAAATGTGTCTCTTTTAAACATGTGCATATTTCCTTTTCTTGATTTTATTCTCTACACAATACAATATAATGACCATTTAGATATAACTTACTCTCAATTAGATATTTTAAGTAATCTAGAGATGACTTATATTATATGGGAGGATTGTGTATACTATGTGTAAATGCTGTATCATTTTCTATGAGATTTGGTTACTCACAGATCCTGGTGTCTGCAGCATGATGGAACCAGTGCTTTGTGGATACAGAGTGGGATGTCTTGT
>LZPO01076140.1:32242-42545 GCA_001675575.1 Neotoma lepida
TAAAACTCCATGACATTTTATTTGGGAATTATAAAAAGCAAAATAAACCTTAATATTGCCTAAGGATTCAGTACTGTGAAATTACAAATTTCAAATCAAATATTAATCAGAGGCACTAGCAGAAGGTTAGAAGTGTAATGTGATAATATATCCAGCAGGTGGCACTGCTGTGTAGGAAGAAAGGCTACACTTTGACAAAGGTCATAATAAAATGGAGGCTGGCTCGGGTGTTTCGTGGAAGTCAGCAGAGGAGTCATTAGCCTTTCTAGTCTCCAGGCACCGTCTTAGGTATGTATGTGAAGATTCAGGAGGAGTGAAATAAGGTGGTCTAGCTTGTGGAATCCACAGTCTTAGAGAATATTACGTCCTTGTCTGTCTGCCAGGGTCCTGTCTTGCTGATCTTCAAAACAGAACTGGAAAAATCATCTCCACGACCAGTTCTTTACCCATGGACCTTCAGTGTTTCCCATCATAATGACAAAGAAACTCCAAAGGCTGGCTTAGAAACAGTTTGAGGTAATAGTAGAATCAGAATAGTTTTTGCACAATAGAGACTGAAGACGGAGGAAGCTTTACCGCAGTGGGTAAGAAGGGCAGGAACAGAGGAGGCATTGCCAAGTCAAGAGTGGGTACTCTACCATGTTCATATAAGATGCACATATTCATGTAAAGTGCTTTAGAGTTAGGCATCCTGAGCATGCTCAGTTTAAGGTTCTAATTAAAAGGAATGATGGCAGGCAGATACATTATGGGGCACACTCAGCTCAAAATCATGGAGTACATGTTCAATGGTTAAAATAGGGACAGGAGCACACAAGGCATGGTGGACTTGCATCATAAGACTTTAGCCATAAGTAAAGAAAAGATTACCTGAAGGATGCATTACTTCGGTGTTAACCCTGAAGATACCCNCCACCCTTAGTGGCAGTATCTGATAAGTACTGATAAGTGGCAGCAGACTGTTAAGTACTGCTCTGTGTAAGACCTGGAAGAAATGGAGTTTGCTGGGCTTTGTTGTTGATGTTCATCTCTGATGATTAGGTACAATGTCATTTTTCTTGCCATTGTGTCCCATCAAAGATGCAGAAGAAAATAAGACAAATTACCTGTCCTGAAGCAGGGATCCAGGAAGGGAGAGGAAAATTGCCTGTCTATACTCGGAAGCAGACTTTCTACTTTGTAAGCATTGCCCCACTTCCCATTTACCAACCCTCAGAATACATGGCAGCAGCCACTACTCTCTCTGGCAGTAAGGAAACTGCTGTCCAGAGTTCACAGCTGTATGAACATCCAGCTGGGGAGTGACAGATGGACTCTGAGCTCTGACTCCAGCATATACGCTGTGGCAAATATGAGGCTCAGGAGATTTACATACATTGTCCTACATATCACAGTGATATGCTTTCCAGTGTTAGGTGTTGTACTGGCTAGTTTTATGTCAACTTAAAGGAGGCTAGAGTCATTTGAGAGATGGGAACCTCAAATGAGAAAATGCCTCCATAAAATCAAGCTATAGGCAAGCCTGTGGGACATTTTCTTATTTAGTGATTGATAGAGGAGGGCCCAGCCCATTGTGGGTGATGCCACTCCTGGGCTGATAATCCTAGGTTCTATAAGAGAATAGGCTGAGCAAGCAAAGGGGAGCAAGCCAGGAAGCAGCACCTGTCCATGACTTCTGCAGCAGCTCCTACTGTAGATGAATTTCTAAACGGTCTTATTAAATAAAAAACACAGAGCCAGAAATAAGGGTGAAAACCTGACAGAGATCAGAGGAATAGAAACAGCCACCAGCCAACCTCACCTTACCAATGACACAGCTTCCAAAAAAGCTACTTCCTGTATATTCACCTTTATATGCCTTTTCTGTTCTGTTCTCTAATTGGCTCTCTCAGCCCAGCTACATCACTTCTTCTACCTGCCCATCTCTGTCACTTCCTGTCTGTCTGTATAGACCTCCAGACCTCTATGGTTAACTAGTGTTGGAATTAAAGGTGTGTGTCACCACACTTGGCTCTGTTCCCTAGTGTGGCCTTGAACTCACAGAGATCCAGACTGATCCCTGCCTGCCAAGTGATAGGATTAAGGGCATGTGCTACCATTGCCTGACCTCTATGTCTAATATAGTGGCTGGCTTTCCTCTGATCTTGAGGCAAACTTTATTTTATTGGGAGACACAGTATATTGGAGGACACAATACATCACGACATCCTGCCTCCAGGTTCCTGTCCTGTTTGAATCCCTGTCTTGATTTCCTTCAGTGATAAACAGTTATGTAGAAGTGTAAGCTAGATAAACCCTTTCCTCCCTAACTTGCTTTTGGTCCTGGTGACTCATCACAGCAATAGAAACCCTAAGAAAGACAGGTGTAGAGGGATTCTGAGTCCCTGAAGAGCTCTTGGGACAGTGAAATTCTGATTTGGCTGGGGCAGGGGATTCTGCATTTCCTGTACAATCTTCTTTGTTAACAAAGGCGCTGTTTGGAGGTCCTTCCTTTGAGGAGTAAGGCTTCCATCTTCAGAAGCTCCTAACTCTTAATTGTCTCAGATTTCCTAGCCAAGAACAATTCACACTCAATTTCTTAAGTAGTTAGTTTTGAACAACCTACGTTTTTATGTCCTAACTTAAACACTTAGCAGCCATCTGAAAAGCTATATGTGTACGCACATATGGAAAGAGAATATAAGGTTTTGCTTTCTCCTTAGCTCACTGCAATTATTTTCTAATGGGATATACGCTCCACAAGGCTTTGCTCCTTGAGAGTTGGGTCTTCAGAAAGAATTTTGTGCTTGTTAAAAGAGGGAAACTTCTATAACAAGGTGCTCACATGGACTCTAAGGGGTATCTCCCAGAAATCCTTGCAGTATTTCCTTGCCTTAGAATTACAAAATATGTGTGGTGCCCCATGGCTCCTTGCTACTGAGGCAAGGTAGAAAGATGGGGAAAAGATCAGTGGAGTGTGGGAAGGGAAGAGGCCCATCACCCACTGGGGCAGGTAAGTCAAGACTTTTGACATAGCTGACTAGAAACCTCCCTGAACAGAAAGTGTACATAGACATTATACTTTCTTTCTGAAAACANCACACGCAAGGCTGTCATGACAGCCAGTGAACTCTGCTCTGTGTAAGAGCGTGTTTCTTAACCACTGTGTGACATCTGCCCAATGAACTAATGTAATCTTACATTGTTAACCTATGTGTTTGCCTCAGTTACACTTTTTCTGCCCACCAGTACCCGCAAATCTCCTCATTATTTTATTTAAAGGAAAACCTCATTCTAACAAGGAAATGTGTAGGCTGACACATTTTTCCTGCCTCACCTTAGTTATAGATCATCTCCTTTAAATGAAGCAACTCCACAAGCCCACAAGCCCTCACGTGGCTGTTGCTCTGTGCAGGCTGTTCTATGCTTGACTCTCTGTGTAAGTTCCTCTGTCCATTCTCCTAGTTAATAAGCTCACTGACTTTGCTTTACTCTGACTCATCCTAAATCCCTGCTGTGACTGAGTAGAAGCCTCCGAGGCTCTGAGGGGACCCTTGAGCTGCATAGATTGCACTGAGGAGCTGTGCTCTTGCTACTCTTGGCTGGCAGCAACCAGTTTGGGAACATCATCATCACTGTGTAACATGAATCATAATGGCTGTTCTCTNTCAATGTAGAGCATCTAAAAGATACTGAGTGTAAACATGATCTTTGAATTATTCCCATCACCTCCTTCCTAGTTTCCTCACTGTCCCTTCCACAGAGAACTGACTAACTNTACAGTATGTTCTGCAAATCCCTAATCAATGAGTAGCTCTCTGCCCAAAGCCATTGCTTTGGTCATGGGGCTCGATGTGATGCAGGTAATTGGAAAGGGGCCATTAGGAGAGAACAAGGAGACACTCAATCTCCATGCATTTGAGAGCTAACAAATTAGACATCCTAAGTCAGTTTATCTCATAAATATGTATGTGTCCTTCGGGACAGAACCACTCACCCNGATCCAAGAACAAAGGAAAGTGGATAATGGTGGGACTCCTATGAGTTCCCTTTTCTTGAGATAACCTTAAGAACTAAGCTACCTTTACAAATGAAAATTCTAAGGTCAGATCCCAAGGTTTTCCCCAAGGTCAAATCTTGAGATTTTTCCCTCAGGATGGTAGAGCACTTCTAACTCCATCTTAGTGATGGACAGATCTCTTCCCTATTCCTCTAACTCAGCAGCTATCTCTTCCTGAGCTGAGGAGCCTTGGGGCTTTGTCAAACCCTTTTTTCTGAGGATCAGATCCAAGAACATCTGCCCCATGAATCCCCAAGGGCTTTTATCGATTTTAGCCATGTTAACTGTCAAACATGAAACAGAACAAACAGAGGTTGTGGGGATGAAAAACTCTAAATCTTGTCAATTTGTAGTTAGTGTTCTCCAGGGAACCAGAACCATTAGTATACACACACACACACACACACACAAACATACAAACACACAGAGATGGTGGGCAGAGGCAGAGAGAAAGCTTTACTTTCATGCATTGTCTGCCGGCTGAGAGCTGCCAGTGTTTCTTCCATCCAGTGTTTTACTTATGGCCTGGAAGGTGATTTTTAGCAGTGTCTGTTTGGGGCTCCTGGAGGAGTAAACATTTGGTTCATTGTCCTTCAGCTCTTCTTTCCTATAGTCCCAGGTTCTGTAGACTCCTGCTGCCTTAGTGTTTTTTTCTTGATGTGCTTACCTGTCTCCCTCAGGCTTAGATCANAGCCCACCCAACCAACCTGCCTTTAGCCTCTGAAACACAGACCACACGGCTCCTTACCGTCTCATAATGAGGAAGGACTCGTCTTCATTGCCCGTCGTGTTTGCCAGTTGTCCTCAATTCACCCAGTACAAAACTATTTTTATGGAGGACACCAGAACAGAGAGAAACTGAGTAATTTGCTGCCACATGGGGGAAGAGCTAGTGAATAACTGGGCTTTTTTTAAAAGATATCATTATTTTTAATTATGTGTTTCTGTGTCGCAGGTGGTTGTGGGCTGTTTAGTGTGGGTGCTAGGAACTGAACCCTGCTCTCTATAAGAGCAGCCTGTACTCTTAACTACTGAGCCTTTTCTTCAGCTTTCCCTCTTTGGGGGATGGCACAGTTGTTCTTTGTACCTTACTAGTCTTACTATAAAGTCCCAACAACATATATGTCCTTTCTAGATACACATTTGTGTTCTCAAATTATGTTTGCATGTGTTTTATATGACAAGTCCTAAGAAAAGTTTAGAATAGTTTGTATCCTTAAATGGGCTCAGTGAGAACAAAACCTTCTCCCATGTAGCCATGGATCCCAGATTAGAGGGAGAAGCTCTCCTACAATGCTACATCCCAAGCACCCTGTGCACACCTTACCTGGTTTTCCCGACTGCACTGAGCTTTCAGTGTGGCCCTCCTGTCACCATTCTGGATGGGAATCTTTTAGGTTACATCCTTTCCTTTTCTGGTGCTCTTAGGGCAATGCCAACCATATTTTTACTGCTGTTGTTGAGTTTAAAATGTTAGAATGTAGTGTTTAGTGTGGTAAAAATGCATAATACTGTTGCTGTTTTCTCTTCCTGGGTCCTTAATAAGTGCCTACTCTGTACAGGCTTATGATGNATTGGGAGTTAGGTTTTTATGGAATTTGCCTTTATTGCCAGGGTAAAGTCTCAGATGAGGAACAGGAGATATCTACCCAATCTGATCCATCCCCATACCGGATCCACATCCATGGCTCTCTGGGCAGTCATTTTGCAGGAGAGCCCAAGTGGAAGGCTATCTTCCCCCAGTGGGATGAAGAACATGACCTTCCTGATAANCTCTGATTGCCTGNTTCAAGCCTCCTTNATGCTACCCATGTTGGAAATTTGCCTGTGCTTGTACAGGTGGTCCTCACAGTAGCCTAACTAAGTTTATATTGACAATTTTATTTTATTTTTTCTGAAAAGGAAGAAAGACTCCAAAGAGCTCCAGATACATGCCAAAGGTCAAATCTAAGTTAGTAGTCAGAAGCCTGAAGCAGTACCAGTGTGAACTGACCACCAAGTACAAACTCCAAGGTCCAGCCTGGAAGTGTGTGTCGCCAGAGGATGCAAAGGCATCCCTCAGCCTCCTGCTTCCACTTAGCTGTCCTTCAGTCTGCAGAACTATCTCTTCTTCCTACTCTTCACTCAGTTGAATTATTCAAGCCAGGTTCACACCTCACTTCCCTTTCCCTGGAAACCCTTAACTCCATCCCTTTTCCGAGTTCCAGAACTGACACATTTTTTTTAGCAGTAAACATGGTATATGCATGGTGGCCCCCTCCAAGATGAGCTCAGGGGAGGCTGAACTGTGTCTTATTTCACCTCCGAGTAATCAGTGATTGGGAATAATCCATAAATACTCAAACAATCAAAGAATAAACNCAAAGTTAACATAAGAACATCAGACTAGAGACCAGTTATAAGGACTAGGAATGTCTATTTATTTAAAATTATGTCTTCAAGCCTTTTATAGGTACTTTGAGAATCATTTGGAATAACTAAATTTCTAAAACAACNGGAAAAAACAGCTGGCTAGGAAATATGGCATTGCCCTTGCATTGTGGATGTGGTAGACCGGGAATGAGTCTCATTAATCAATGGGAGAAGTGGGATAGTGACTCCCAGGGGTTGATAGGTGATGGTTAGGAGTCCTGCTCTGTGCTTCCTCCCCCAGAAGCCACCCCCTGGGCAACAGACCTCAGGATTTGTACCTGAGCAACCTGCAGATCTGAAACTCTTAGAAGTAGTTCTTAGACACTATTGCCTGAGAGGTATAGTACCACATGGTTCCAGAGAAACTAGCACNACTAAGGACTGCTCATGGACCTTACCACTGTGTGGTGGAGCATTGGTATAAACAGACACAACATGNAAATTTTTATTTTTTGGCTTACACACCTGCACCTTCAGCTGTAGTCTCAAAACCANGGAGCAGAGCTGCACCCATAGTCAGGAGGCACATGTCTTGAGTCTATTAATAGACAGTTATTAATCTTTTCCATTTTCCATCTTCGTTTCTTATTTTCCTCTTCAGTAAAAAGAAGAGAAAGACAAATATGCATGAAGAGCCTTGAAAACATTTGCACGGGGCTGGAGAGATGCTCAGTTGTTAGGAGCACTTGTTGCTCTTGAAGAAGACCTGGATCTGTTCCCAGCACTCATACGATGGTTCAAAACCATCTATAACTCCAGTTCTAGGGGATCTGATACCCCCTTTGAACCTCTAAGGGCACTCACTGTACACACATGTGGTGCACATACATACATGCAGGCAAAACACTCATACACATAAAATAAATAAATCGATGTAAGACCCCAACTTTCCTTAGGCCTGTAACCCCCATACTCTTTAGGCCTGAAACCCCTCCCTTAGGGTCGAAAAGCTAAAGCCAGAGCAGAATTGCTAAACCANTGTTTAATGGAGGTCAAGATTTCTGTTAAGATACGCTGCCCAGCCGCTGCTCCACTTCAAAGGGAGGTTCCTGGAAAAGAGATAACTGCTTAAATGTAGTTAGGGCAATCACAGGAGTTCCGGGGAAAGCCACTATGACCTTATGTAAACCTCCCAAAGTTCTCGGGAAGAGCCTCAATTGCTTGACCACAGGATGTCGCAGGATGTCACTAAACATTCAGGTGATAATAAAAGAACCTCAATTGCCTGACCACAGGACGTCGCAGGATGTCACAAAACATCCAGGAGATAATGATCATTTGGCTCTGGAATGTCCCAACCCTAGTAATTCTGTGATTTTGCCTTTAAAAACTGTGTGTGATTTCAGTTCAGGGCTTCTCTTGCTCTGCGGAGTAAAGGGGGCCTGATTGTACAATCGTTTACCCAAAATAAACCCTCTTGCAGATTGCATCGACTGGACTGGAGTCTGGGGTTTCTGGGGGCCCCTCTTCCCGAGAAGGTAGTACCCTGAGTTTTGGGGTCTATCATCTTTAAACAGTCACGTGATTTGTATTGACTATTCTATTTGAAACAATCTTATCCAAGGAAGTAGCCAGAAATATCTATACAAAAGTATTGGTATATGTCATCGCATAACCATTACAAACTGCAAAATCTGAAGGGGAACTAAGCTTTAGGGCCAGGTGAATATTCACTGAATGAAATACAGTGCACCTGGTAATATTACAAAGCAGAATTAAGACATGTGTGAGAGACTTGAATGAGTGTTTGTAGTGTGCCTGGGCCTTGCAGCAGAGGTTGCCAGAAATCTACTGTCAGTTCAGGAAGTCTGAGGTTTATTGCTGCAGAGAGGATGAGAGCACACTACAGGGAACTGTGTGGGATCTCAGTAAGAAGCAGGCAGGAAGAACTTAGACAATTTGGACTTATGAAGAATGACTTAAAGAGGGCTTCCAGGGGCAGACTTTGCTCTAACGTGGGCATTGCTGGGAATTTGTAATTGGCATCTTAACATANTCTGTCTGGGAGGCTATACCAGGGACTATGTGAAGAGAGGAAGGTGCCCAAAGAAGGCAAACTAACCGACCAACAACCAAGAAACAACAGCTAACCAACTGACAGAGAAGAATCAGGCTCTAAAGCTTGAAAGTCAAGGGATGGCAGAGCCTGCCTTTAAAACAAGGCTAATAAATATCCCAAGGATACAAAAGCAAGAAGCTGAACTAGAAGCTATTTAACAGCTGGTGAGAAACACGGAAGAGCTGGCAAACAGCTCTCTCTAGACAGACAGGTGAACAGGTATAAGAAGGCAAAGGGCGGGTTAGTAGCTGAAGGCCAGGCTGAGGCATTCTCCAAGAAGGCACAGGCAGTGACTATGATGAAAATGTACTACAAATTCACAGATGCATCAGAGCGAAAGTCATCAAATTCTTTGTCGCAGGAGACCAAGAAGGAGAAGGGAAAAAATAGGGTAAGAGCTTAACAATAGCGATGGCTATTTCCTGGTTTGCAGAAAATGCCGCCCAGTTTCTTCTTACATTCCTTTGACTGCCCCACCCCAACTGTTTTCTGCTCTCAGTCATGCTGGCTTACCTTGGACTTTTCCCTGAAGCCTCCTCTTTCATAGGCCTCAATACATACTCTCCCCACCACCTGGAACTACTCTCCCCGCCCTCCACTTCTCCTCCTTTACCTGGTTAATTCTCATGGACTCTTGAGCTTTCCATTGGCATATTACTCCTTTTAGGAAGGACTAATAGGAANGTTTTCCTGACTACCCTTTCCCCAGATAGGTCTGATCCTTCTTTGAACAGCTATCATAACCCTTGTGTAGCCAGCACAATTGCATTTTAATATATTAAATTATTTTCTACCTGATATCTGTCCAGTTGGCAGANTAGAAACTGCAGGCAAGGTGCTTGTCTATGTGATCTATCTTGTAACACTGTCTGGCATGCATCCATTCTGGTGCTCAACAAATTTCTGTTGATTGGATATGGCTAGCAAGACATACAATAGAGTTTAGTACTCCAAGTACAAGATCATCCATGCTGTCAGATGGATGAGACCAGAGTTTAAGACCTGATGTTTTGAGCAGGAAGTGAGATACCCACAGTAGCCAAGTAGGACATGGGCCCTGGTCCTGGCAGGAGTGCTGNAATGAATCAGAATAGTAAGGATTCTGGGACTGAGACTGGAGTACATTTGAAAGGAATGAGAAACTGGGGAAGGAAAAGAAGAGAGAAAAGAGACCCAGATCCACAAGTGGCCNGCTCTAGAAAGCTCTTGTGAGAGGAAAGACAGGACACTTTAAGGAACTTGAGTGCAACTATTACCTGAGCTTGAGTTGCGAAGCACAAGCCATGAACTTTCTCTTTCCTGAGAAAGTTTCTCCTTCCTCTAGGTGTGATCCTGTGATGGTGAGACATGATCCCACTGCTGAAACCACCTGCTACCAGGCAGGGAATCAGGAAGCAGAATTTTGCTTTGCCTTCTTTTGACTTAACTTTATGTAAGTCATAAAGTGGCCTAGAAGTGGCTGGACACCTAGCCTGGTGCTCCCAAGACAGGAGCAGCTCAACACGTGTCAACCATGTGTGATTTGGAGTCCCTTCACTAGAGCCTTGCCGGCCACAGCTGCTACTCTTAACTGACTCCATTGTCATTTTACCTCTTGTGTTTCAAATGACATTTCTGAGCTTCTTTCCCCACCCTTCCTCTGAAAAATATGGCCGTTTGACGGCTGCTTGGACTAATTTCTTTGGCGACCNGGCAAATAAAAAGAGTTATCTTATCTCCAAGCTTTCTACCTAAGCACCTTTCTTAGTCTTTCTCTTCTGCCCATGTGTAAGCTAACCCTGGGAAATCTCTGA
>LZPO01076140.1:61381-77844 GCA_001675575.1 Neotoma lepida
CTTTTAGTTTGTGTTTTTCAGATCATTTCAGCAGCTGTGAATACATAGTTGTTCAGTATGTCCTTGAATAAATGGACTCAAAGGACTTAGTGTAAAGAACTATTCTACTGGGATTCAATGAAGCTACAAAACAAAGAACCTGCATGCTTTCTCTAAGAACTCATAGCCCTGGCTTGGACACAGTCTGGATATTTCTCGAAACAGGAAAGAATGTGGGGAATTCCGAAGTTAACCTAACCTTTCAGCACTTCCCTGCCCCACCCACCTCTCTTCTCTTTTCCCTTTGTTTACCCCCTTTCCTTCCACTCTCCCCATCCCATCCCATAATTCCCTGTGTAAGCTCAAGCTGACCTTGAACTTAGGATAGTTTTGCTTCACCCTCCTAAGTGTTGGGGTTATAGGTGTGTATGGCTATACCCTGCTCCCACTTTTCTTCCCTTCTTTATGCATTTCTGTGGGGGAAATGNTCAGGTAAACGTCTTTAAAATATTGAAGATTAAATATGTGAACCTTTCATTTCATTTTTGTGGGTCAAAATACCCTGTGCCATTCATTACTCTATTCAGACAACATTTCTTAACCTCCCAGTATCTGTCAAGTCACTTATTAAATTCTAGGGATAAAATGGTAAGAAATTATTCTTGCCTTCAAGTTGCTTACAGTGTATTGGAAAGATCTTTACTAGTCCATATGTTTAAGAAAGTTACACTAGCAATATTTAGTAAACCATTCACAATTGTGCTTCAATCATGAACCATNACCATATACAAACAGAACAAAAATCAAATGTCATGGTTCTCCTTGGTGACACTGAACAGTAAGCTTTACCTTTAACTGGAAGACATTGATGGTGTCACCCAATAGTCTCTATCTAATCAACACTTATTGAGGCTGTCCTCTGTGAGGGCCCTGGACTGTGTGAAGGTCACATACAGAAGAGAAGGAGTTGTGGGAGATTTTACCGATCTCACTGCAGCACATGGGCTCGCCCAGCTTACCAATGCCTGTTATGTCAGTTGTTCACTATTCATTCCNCTCCTGAACAAATTGTCTCATTTAATCCCCACACTAAGCCTACAGTTATTCTACAATCATCTCCAGTTTGCAGATGTGGCCAGGTTATTGATAAGGATCAAGCCAGGCTCTTGGAGCTATTTCTCAGCTAGCTAGTCTACCTGGCTGACACTGCAGTTCTTCAAAGTTGTTACCACATAGTGGTTTATTCCCCTTTCCCCACGTTATACACACTGTAGGCATTGATTAAATGATGTTGCTTAGGTTGGGTGCTGCCTAGCTCTGGGGTCCCTAGGGTCATAGTTTGCATATGAATCTGATGGGGGTGGGCCACCATCCAAACCCAAGGTGCTACTTGTCACCTAGTACAAAGAGCAAGACATTTGTTTCAATTTTGACTTTCATTTCAATTGTAATTTTCNTTATTTTTGGAGGAATCCTGAACATAAAATATCTTAAAGGCAATCGAGGAGAGGGGAGACGAGATGAGTCATAACCAGACGAGGCATTAACAAAGGCTATGAATATGCAAAAGGCCCATCCATCAAAAGTCTGAGTGTCTCATTTTTAGAAATGGGTAGAGGCAGAACTGTTTCTGGTGTTTTCATTACAAAGGTTATGCAAAAAGTCAGTTCTGGAAAGGAAACAGATTGACAATAAAGCAGAAAAGGGCTATTTAAAATTCTGTCTTGATAGGCAAAGAGAGATATTTGAAATATTTTATTGGCGCTGCACATGGGGTTTAAGTGTGCTGGAAAATACTGGAAAAAAGCTATATTGCCACATTCCATTTATTGCCTCAAAAATGCTCTGCCTGGGACTCTGTCACATCCAAAACACAGGACAATGCTTCTCTGTCTCTCTTTGTTTCTCTCTAATTCGAATGAACTTCTCCCCAGTACTTCAGCTAATATTTACATGGAACACCCCACAGACTCGTGGCTGTTTGCCTGTCCATCTGGTGTANGCTGTCACCAGAAGGCACAGGCGATCAGGTTTCAGGGGACCTTCTCTCTGACTTGCCTGAAAGCAGGATGGCAGATAAACCTTCTTTGGCTTACAGGACAAGCATTCCCAAAGGAATTTTTACCTGAGCGGCTGCAGTGAGGATCAAACTTGTCCAGTATGTCTTCTGAAAGCTCCAGCGACTGCATTGGCTCAGTGGTCATCATCTCAGTGGACATCCTCAGTGGGAAAAGGAGAGAGAGAGAGAGAGAGAGAGAGAGAGAGAGAGAGAGAGAGAGAGAGAGAGAGAGAAAGTCTTTTCCAGCACTGGAGAAATTAAAGGCAGCAATATGTCCATAAGTATGCCTTCTGTTCATTCATTCACTCATTTAATCAATAAATGTATTGAATGCTAAGTGATTATTATTGTAGGCCCCAACTCAATTCTATTTTTCAAGTCTGCTTCTTATAGTTAATTGCTAAATTTGAAATGTAAGCCAAAATCAAATGAAATAAACACACACACACACACACACACACAGTCTCCCTCTCTATTAGAAATTGCCGTATATCAAACGTACATTATTTGGCTACTTAAGGGTTCCAGAATCCAATAAAGTCGAAATTAGAAATGAGCTGGCTAAGAGTTAAAGTAAACATCAACCATACGTCATGTGTATTTTCTGTGTTGAGTTCTGTAGAGTATGATTGTATCTATACAACAGATGAGGACGGGAGCTCACAGATTCACAATTAATTTAGTCGTCACATGTCTTAGTTAAGCTTAGATCAAGTTTTAGGCACTTCAGTCTCTCAAAAATAAAGTGAATCCTCTGAACCCAGAGTTGACTAAGGCTCCTGGGTCCTCACCACTGTAACTTATAAAATAACTCAGCTGCCTCCTCATGCATTTCATGAGGACAGCAGGTACCCAGAGAGGGAAAGCTTGTTCTCTGTGAATATTTCTATTTTCTTCCTAGGGATTCCTGACATAAAAGCAAGTCTCTTCCTGTCCCCAGATTCCTGTCTTTCCTGGAACACAAATCTATGAACTTTCATCATGATAGTTACAGCCTTGTCCAGGAGGAGTGAAATTCTGCNTGAATACATGTCAAANCTGCATGAGAAATGCATTAGCTGAGGTTTCAGGAAAGTCTTCATTAGAGTCTGTTTCTTGTGTTCCCATCTGATAATTTATTGCTGGTGTCCAGAACAACAAGGGTAGGGGCAGGGGGAAAAATGAATAAGGTTAAAATGACTGAGCCGATCCTCTTCTCCTGAGAGTCCAGAGCCTGCAACATGCACAGGAACCACAGATCATCCACAGTGACAGTTTGGGAGCCCAGAATGAATTAACTCCTTCGCCTTTGAAGACTAAGCCGCTGTTCCCTGGGAAGGCTGAGGGATTCTCCCTCATGAGCTGAGGTCATTGCAGAGCAGATGGGCCATTAGCTGATCACTTGAGCCTGGCTTTTAGTGTCACTCTTAGCAGACTGTGTGAGTGACTTCAGCAGAAATCAATTCAGACCATTGTTCTTAGTGTCTGGGTAGAATGTGCCAACTCCCTGGAACCATAAGGAAGTGTGCTGTCTCCTTCCGTAGGCTATCCCCTGTGCCTTATTTTTGAAAAGGAAAGAGTAGGCTCTATGCTGAGGGCTCCAGGAAATGTGACAGACTCAACATGGTCCTATTTAATGAAACTTCCTCCTTTCTGCAATGTCACAGGTGTGCTGATAATCACCCCATGGTGGTCTGCTGAAAATATCCATCCTCAGATTAAACTGAAGTTGAGAGAGTTTAGACTTACCTACTATTACTCATGCACTCACAACCAGAATCATTGCAGAGACTCAGGCCCTTACTGTACACACTTCTCAGATGTGTCTGCAATACTCCCCTTCTTCTCTCCAACTAAAAGCAAATTGTTCCTTGTACTGGGACCACATTTCCTGTGAGTCCAGTAGTTGATTATTTACTTTGAACCTATGTGTTTAAGCCAAACAGACTTGAAGTAATAATACTTTCCCCATAGAGTTCCTGTGAAGATGGGTTGGACTGCCTCGTGTTTAACACATTGAGAGTACTTTCTATTAGATAGCTACTATTCTGTACCATTGTCTACACAGTTGACGGGAACCAGCTGCATAATTGAAAAATCCTAAGAAACAATANAAACTTGCACTTTCGTGTAGATGTAGAGCTGGGGAGAACCTGCCTTCATCTGAGATAGTCATCTCATCAGCAGTGGACCATCAAAGGAAGTGCCTAAACATGGCTGGTGAAGCATACATGATCCAGGATGTCAGAGTCCCCTGGACAGGCTAGGGCAGCCAATATCTCATCACAAATCTGACATTAGCTCCTCTCAAAGACAACTCAGATTGCTTTGTCCACAGAGGAAGTGATTCTCTTTCAAACCGGTGTGACTGAAATCCAGCTGTGACAGACTGCTGTTTGATAGATGGGAGGGGCTGGGAGACCATTTTCAGACCTGGGATTTTATTTTACAACAATATTAGAGATATTTGGCAAAGATATGTTTTGCCCAGAGGAATACAAGACACATTAATCTTGGATGATGTCACTATGACTGTCCTGTCATGAAATCATCAAAGAAAAAAAAGAACTTCTAAGAATGATGAGGGAGTATCAGATTCAGGGTTGTCTCATTGATGGAGGTCACTTATCACTGCCTGTTGAGTGTTGATATGAGATGAACAGAGCCCTACCCTGCTCTCCACTCCCATGCTCAGAGGAAAGNAAGCTCCCTACCATGGTAAGACACAGGTCTGTCTCATCCCTGCTCCCCACTCTGCACATGCATTCCCCCTTTAGCAGGGTGTCATAGAGGACCCTGCACTTGTCATGATATACAGGGAAGGTTTCATTGACTCTCTTGCCTGTTGTTTGTAATTTTGGGAGTTTCTGGGGAACCAGTTATTTTCCTCAAACCTAAATAATTGGTCCTCTGGGTCCTTAGATTGCAACCTCAATGCTTAGNCCTTCTGAGGCACTTTTTCATAGAGACTTTACACTAGGAGTGTTTTGTTTTTAGTCAAGTGATTTGTGATTCCTTTATCATTTTCTTGCCTCATGCTGCCTCAGCAGGGTCTCTGAATTCTCACTTTCACTCAGTGATGAGTATTAGCACAGGCACATCCACTCTCCCCTGAAGCCAAATGGGGTGTGGAAACCAGGGCATTTTCATTATGTAAGATTCCCAGAAGGGNCTCGGGGAGCCCCAGCAATATTATGTATTATTTCTACAGCCAAGTGCAAGGATTCCCAATAAAGGGTGCAAGGACAGGCTCTATGAAGATTCATATCCTTTCAGGTCNGGTTATGATGAACTATATAACAGCAGCACCATCCTTTGTCCTTCCTGTTTTTCAGTTTTCAGATGTCTCAGAGAATAAAAGGCTGATTATCTGAAGCATTTTCTTAGTGGTTATTGGAAAGAATGTGGATGGCCCATGGAAAGTGTATACTAGATCAACAGTCTTAACTCCAGGATCTTGTGGAGATTCCCAGGATTCCATATGANAAAATCTTGCAACTTTCTTACTAATTCTTTTCATAATGGACCCAGCCTTTCTTTTTACTGGAATACCTGCAAATGCNAATGCCACACACTGGGGGTGAAGACCCACACATTGTTATCATACTCCACAGCCAGTGCTGATGACAGCTGTCAGTTAATCTTTTGAGACTATAATCAGAGGGCCGAGGAGCTAGGCATCCGGGAAGATACCTTGTTAAGTTGCAGAAGAGCCAGAGGGCCAGTGTGTGTCAGGATAGCTATGAAAACTCAGATGCACACTTTGCTGAGGCCAATCTCCACTCACCCAGGCTACTTTCAAGGGGACAGCTGTGCTGCCTCTGCAGCTAAGCCTGAGGTCACAAGCTGGCCCAGNCATTTTGTTTGTTCTCCTAAGAGTGTAAGGATATACATTTTAACCCATGGGCAAGAAATTCCCCCAAAAGTGACACACTGTGAGGCAGCTCTAGGCAGAAGCAAAATCTTGGTTACTTTCTCCACTCTCTAGCTAGGTAGAGAGGTACTATCTTGCAAAGTTAGCTCTCACATCTGTGCACTTTTACACCTGTAACTGGGTGTGCCAGATGCTGTTCCCTAAGGCAGTTGAGGGTACCAGCGTCCAGCCAGAAGCCAAGCACACACCGACCCTACTGTGAGTGGATGCCCTCTTTGCTCACTTAGACCCTGTGATTATAAAGCCTATCCGTAAATTACTCTAANCTGTCATACCAAGCTCATCNTAGTTCTGGCCTTTTCTAAAGCTGCTAATGAAATTAGCACACCCAGAGGCACAAACCAAAGGCAGAACATCCCTTTCCAGACCTCAGGATCCACAGAAGCAAGTCTCAAAAGTGGATGGGCACTCCGTTAGCCACATAATACTCTAAAGGACATCCCCAAACAGTTAAGTCTAACTTTACTTGATGCAATAAAAGCTTTGGAAAAATTATATCCACAGTCCCATGTATATCTGACTTTGCACAGTTCATATCCCTGCCTACCTCTTTTAACTGAGGGTTGAATTCGGGCCCCAGAGCACCACATACGCAAATAGAATTTCTTCATTTGGAAGACCTGAGCCTGCATGCAGTCTTCTTCGAGGACGGACTGTGCCGTAAAGTAGAATTCAAGGAGGAACTGAGACAAGCACACATTGCCCAGATGGGCAAGGCCTCCTGGAGTTCAAAGACACACCACACTCAGCTCCAAACTTCACAAAAGGTTTTGTTTGGGAGGATGCATACTGTCAGAGAACTCAGGACCCTCGCAACCCCAGGAAATTGGTGTGACAATTGTGACTTTGTCTGCCCCAGGGAGCCCCAGCTTAGCCTTGCACACTTTGCTTTGTCCCACCAAACACAAGGAAGCCGTAAGTTACTGGAAGCTCGCTTTGTTTTTTTTTTTCATCACAAAAGTTCCTGGGGTAAAAATCCAAAGCACTTACCAATCAGTGTAGGTGCTGAGCTNAGAAGGNAGAGGCTGGAGGCAGTGTNCTCCTCACCAGACCGGGCTCTTACTCCTCAGTAGCACTGGCTGCGGCTGCCCTGCTCCAGCTCCTCTTATCTAGGGACCAGCTGCTGTGGTTGCCATGGGGATGTTCTGTTTCTCAGGCACCAGGGCCAGGGGGATGGAGAGGGAATGATAACTAACTTGGTCATTCCTGCTCTCTGCATTGTAACAACAGCACACGTGTCTTATAAACAACAGCACACGGAATCCATGTTGAGTTCTTAGAAATCTATATAAACCAACTCCACCTGGGAATCCTCCTAAAAATTCAGCAGCAGATTTAAAAACTTTTTTCCAGGGGTGGGGTTGCCTGGCATCACAAATGTGGAAACTAAGGCCCAGCAGCTTGTCATTGAGGGAGCACAACAAATTTCAACATTCAAGTTGATGTCGGTTAAGTCCAGAGCACAGTGTCACAATGAGAAAGTGGATAATGGTGGTGTCACTCACTAACATTTACAGACTGTTAACACTCTGAGTGCCAGGCACTCTTCCAAATTCCTTTAGCACTGACAACCTTGAANTGAACAGCTGTAGCAACCCTCACCTTAACAGGAGAGTGAAACTGAGAGGTCAGGCCGTCACCACAAGTGTCTCAAAGCTTTACAGATTTGTTCAGGAGGACACAAGTCACCTAAAACTCAGGACCTCATCACCCTTGGAAGACATATGTGAAAGTGGTCTTAGTATTACTAAACAGCAAGGGGAGAGCCTGAATCCAGCAACTGATGCTAAGTCTCCATTCCTGGCCACTTTGTCCTACTGCTTATCAAAGAACATTTCAAAAAGCCCAAAGCAAAAGAGAGCAGCCCCTGCCTGACCACACTGCTTGGAGGCCAGAAAACCTTCATTCTTCCAAAGGAATCAAACAAGATGTTCCAAAGCCATAAAAGCATATGCAGCCCACCAAAGGCTTGAGCCCAAGTAAGCTGGTAAGGCACGCTGCCTGTGGAGAGTAAAGCTCTGTATTCTGGGTCAGCTTAAATACCCTTTGTCAGCATTTCTTTAAAAAAAAANATTTCCTGTAAAAAGATAAAGGCCTTTAATCCCAGCACTAAGGAGGCAGAGGCAGCTGCATCTCTGTGAGTTTGAGACCAACCTGATCTACAAAGTGAGTTCCAGGACAGATAGGGCTACACAGAGAAATCCTGCCTTGAAAAACTAAAAACCAAACAAACAACCAACCAACCAACCAACCAAATAAATAAATAAAGGGAGGCTGCCAATGGATCGCTTGGGAAGGAAGGTCCTCATGTCTCATTCAGAGAGTCAGTGACTAGAAGCAGCTCCCTACTTCCAGCTGCCTGACACCTCACCAACAGCCTTGGTGGCCACTCCATTAGCAGTGTCTTCCTTNCAAACATATGTGGAAAGGATACACTTTCTTCTAAAATGCTTAAGTTTTCATTTCAAGTGTCTTTTGGAGGTAACTGTAAATCAGCATACAACTTCAAGAAATAATTCAGAAAGNACTCCTGTAATCTCCAGGTAGTCCCCCTGTCTCCAACGGAAGCACCTTGACCAATTGGTCCAATGTCAGCACTACCACACGGTATTGATGTCATCATATTCAGAACATTTCTGACATAACATGGCACCCTCATCAGGCTTGTACATAGGTAGACCTCCCTCTCACTCCCCCATTCCCTTATCACCAACCTGTTTGCTATTTCTGTGATTTTGTCATTTCAACACTGTGATGTGGTGATCATGGAGCCCTGCAGGAGAAGGCTTTGGACTGGCATTTCTCTTTCAGCATAGTCTCTGAAGTTTCATCACTGCCTGTGCCAGTAATTCCTTCCTTTTTATTATGGAGTAATATTCTGTGGTACCAATGTGCTTAACCATTCACCTACTGAAGAACACCTGGGTTGTCCCCAGTGTTTGGCTCTTACAAATAAAGCTGCTATGAACATTTGTGTANAGGCTTTTGTGTGAACAAAATCTCTTGTTTCTCTTGGATAAGTGCCCAGAAGTACAATTTCTGGCAATCAAATGTTTAATGTTATGATACCATACAGCAGCTGTACTGTTTCCCATCCCCATTAGCAGAGTGTGAATGCTCTGGTCTCTTATCTTCAGTAGGTTTTTGTATTGGCACAACTTCCTAAACACTAGTCTCATTATGTAGTGATAGATCATTGTGATTTTAATTGGCATCACCTAAAATGACTGTGATATTAAACATTTTTCATNTGCTTATTTGTCACATATACATTTTTCTTGTGAAGTGTCTCTGCATCTTTACTCATTTTCTAATTGGGTTGTTGTTCTTTAATTGTTGAATTTTCAAAATTCTTTACATACTCTGGATACTAGTCCTTAATGAGAAGTTTAGTTTGCAAATATTTACTCATAATTTGTGCTTATCTTTTTAACCTCTTAGTAGGGTCCTTCACAAAGGAAAGTTTCCTAAAATTTTATAGAGTCAAATTTATCACTAAAAAGCATGGGTAACTGAGGTGTTACTGAGACTCCTCAGAACTGAACTACTTTATTGTAAGGTATTCTAGCTTGTGGATGTTTATAAACTNCTTAGTCATTTAATTTCCCACAGTTCAAAGGGACTATCTTCAAAGCACATGGATTCNGACATCTCTTTGCATAGGCACATGCACTCCCAAGTTCAGCTTGGTGCCACTGGACTCCTCCATCCTGCTGCATACATTCACACACCCTCTAATTGATCATGTCCCTCCCCCACTCTCAGCAGAGATGAAAACTGCAACTGAGATGGCAGATGGTAATGCAGATGTATGCCTTGGAGAGCTTTAAATAACAATCACATGTGCGCTGGTGAAATCACTGACCCATGGCCTGAACACTCCAGTGTAAGCACAAGAGGCTACTGTGTCTGCAAAATTATCTGTAGTATGCAAATCCCTCTGATAGATGGCTGAAGCTTCCGCCTTCCTTGTTGGATATCCAATACTAACTAGCTTCAAATGAATTCATTTTCATTTTTGTTACAAATATTGAATCCTTATGAATGAGACTGATCTCAGAAATACACAATTCCAAACAATTTATTTCAGTTAATAACCCATGAAATGGGCTCTTAAAATATTTGCTGTTCAAAATCAATTTACCAAAGTTTCTATGTGGATGGGTGGGGTGTGTGTGTGCATGTGTGTTTGAGAGAGAGAGAGAGAGAAAGGGGGGAAAGAGATCCCAGAAATCTTGGAGATGTCTTGCTTGTCTGCATCCACCTACAAGGGAGGGAATTATCTTCCTAGGATCAATACTTTCTGGTAATCAGCTGTCTGTGTCTTTGCTCTGGGCACAGCTTTGAACAGAATTTNGCTCCTGATAATGGGGGCATTTGAGTTAAGAACAAGAATATCTGATATCTAATGAATTCCTTGCACTAAAAACATACATCATGCTTAATCTTCAAAATTTCTTTCATTTCAGTTGGGATTGTTGTGAAGAGCTAGTGGAGACAGAGCCTTTGTATACTGCACTAATTCCCCTCATTGGTGACATTTTGTAACACTGGTGCAGAAGGTCTCCGAATCTGAAAGAGGATAGATATTGATGTAGGCCCAACTGCCGTCTCATTTCCATTTTCCTGTATGTCTTTTGCACGCAGGTGTGTCGAGTTCTATACTTTTATNAGNCAGACAGGCTCATGTATGTGCCAGTACAGTGCAGGTTCCAGTAACTCCACAGTGCCAGTGTCCCTCCTGAGGGTCTTGTAGGGGTGCAGTTCCTCCATCTTCCTCCACCCACCATAGCAGTCTGTGCAGCCACTAGTCTGTCCTCTGTGGCTGTAATTTAGTCATTTCACCCCATGTGCCCTGGCCTGATTCTCACTCCATCACCTCATCNTATTCTGGTTAGTGCTCATCACATCCCCATGAGGCGCATGTCCTCACATCATGTTACAAGTGTAAAACCTGATTTTCTGAGACATAGGTCCTGGCCAAGACACAAAGCTACTAGGAGCAAGAGGGTGATGGGAAGCCAGGTAGGTATCTCTCCTCCACAGTCCATGTTGTCCTTTGTCTCACTCTGTGATGAGAGTGACACTTCCTGTGTGGTCTCTTCATATCTCACCATCTTCCACTCCCACACATTGTTGAAATGAATCTAACCCATCTTTGGTTCATTCACAAACACATGTTCTCAAAGCTACACATCTGGCTTCTGAATAAAAGAGTGATCACTACTCAGGAGAGCAGAAGCTTTCCCTCGGTCCCTAATCCAAAGGTTTGCTTGAGTATCAAGTCTGTCATAGCTGCCCAGATGTTGCAATCCATATATGTACTNAAGATAAGATGTATGCTAACAATGTACTGACTGACAAATCTCCAAGTTGTGAGGGGTATCCTGGTCACTGCTGACCTCCACAACACCCGAGAAAGAGTAGGACCGTGAGAATGAATGTTTTACTCACTTCTTTCGCAATGTGCGCTTATAATTTCCAAGTGTAAGTTCTTCAAATTTTGAGACAGTTTTACTACAGAGGCAATGCAGGAAGGAAACAAGCCCAATCCCACTGTGTTGCCAAAGCCTATTAAATGTTCTGCAAGTGTTCTTATAAGGCTGCCTTGTTGGAGGAAACCAGAAAGGAAGGGGATTGATGTCAGCTAGCAGATGGTGAGAGCGGCAAACACAACACATGGTTTCTGTGGGCTTCTGAATGCAGAGGGAGCGAGTACGTATATTCTCCCAAAGGGCACATAGAATTTTAAGGTATGTACAATGTACGTAAAAGCTTTTCTGTGCACAGAGAAGGAGTATNTAGAAATGTGGGATTGTCATGTTTGAATTGTGCTACAAAATATTAGTAATTAATTTCATTAACTCTCCACGAACATAAGGAAAAGTGTTTAGTAAGATTTTTACTATGTGGATAGAAATCTTTTTGAATTTTAAGGTTTTTGCCTCTTTGGTTTTAACTGCATGAAAGATGACACCCAATTTGGGGATGTGTGAAAGCAAATTTTAAACCCAGCATGTATCTGCAATAGCAGCTATAATTTCTGCACTTGGTTTTAAGAAAAGTGTGTGCCTCATCTCATCACACTCATAAAGCCCAGGGAAGCTCTCTTGAATTTGCTGGTGAGAAGGTCAGCGCCCCAGGTGTTGGCAAGGGTCTGTGTGGAGAGCTTTGATCCGCTTGCCGGCCAGGTAATGACAGNTCTGGAGTGCCACATATATGCAGCTCATGTGCTTTAGTCTGCAGGGGTTGAGGAAACTGTCCAAGCTTTATTAGAAAGGAAGTGCATGGCTTCTCATTCAGTTGTGTGTTCTTTGGGGCTTGGGTTAATGGTACAGAGAAGATCATCTCTGTCTGTGTGTCCAATCAGACTTTTCCTAGATTCTCACTGGCATGCAGGAAACTGTAATGATACCAATAGCCCTCAAGGGCAATTTTGAGCATTTCCATCAATAACCAGGCTCACCTGGGCTGATTCCATGTTATCTAACTGGTGGACCACTGCTTCCTAAGCAGTTTCCTCCCTGCTCTCCATACACATTCTATCTCACATGTATGATATACTTGGAGAGACAGCAGAAGGCTTGAGCTCACAGAGACTTGAGCTTATGTCCTATCTCCTCAATTTACACCATGCTAATCATAGATAATTTAATCTCTGAAATCTCATTTTCCACCTAGAAAAGTAGTATTGTCATGCTTACTTACAGAGTTGTGATGAACATTAAGTGAGATAATATGATCAAAGTGTCTGTACAATGGCTGATGCATCACGGGCTTCTGGAAATANGCATTCTCTTTCTTTCGTTTAACCTACTTTTTTACTCTAGTAGTCCCATTAGTGATAAAAATCTAAAAATCAAAGTTCAATTCTGTTCCAATGAGATTCTCCTGGATCAGCTTAGACAAACTCTATGCTNAGACACTCACTAGAACTTTGAAAACTATTTACAAGAACAACTTGTAGAGATTATAACTTCATGACTTTTCATTCCATTCATTCAAATAAAGGGGAAAGAGGCTTCTGCTACTGTTTGTAATATAGAAAATTGCAAGATTGCAGGGATTAGTTTTTTTGAACCTACTATAGAGATGATAATGCAAGGAAGTCTAGAGATCTCTAAACTTAATGGACTAATTCCTGTTAGGAGAGAAGGGATTTGTGGTTGCCTTCATCAGTAGCAGAGGGAGAAGGAGGAAGCCATTGTAGGTGGAAATACAGAGATTCCTCTCAATGGGGAGGTAAGGGCTGGGGTGACAGTTGAAAACTCTGAGGATCCATGGCCAAATAGAATCCTACCTCTTTCCCAATATTTTCACTGTGCACACCAAGTTCTACTGACTGGACAAAACAGAGAGGCCTAGGACTTACTGAACCTTGTATAAAGTAAATGCAGTGGCCCTGCTGAATATTGCTTTGAGGGTTGGGGAGCCAAGGGAGCCCCAGAAGAGACAGAAAACCAGCTACTACTACTCAGCTTTTACCAGTGTAAATTGCATATAGACTATAATAAGAAATGCAAGAAATAGAATTGCCCACTAAAAGTGCTAGAAGATACAGGTGAGCATTCCATATCCTTAAATATGAAAAACAATAAAGCAAAGGTCATGAAAACTGACTATACAAAATTTACAGACTGATATAAGTACATAAAACAAATTCAGTTTGTTTGAAATATATATGACAAANACTGGATGTCTTTAGTCAAGAAAGAGTTCTTGTATATTGAAGAGAAAGAGAAGCAATTTCCCTCCTGAGAAGATTGAATGTACAGACGACAAAATCATGTTGGAAATGGAGTCCCAGCCATCCATCTCTTTAGAGGTTAGATCTGCTCCAAACAGCAGGACCTGGTGATTGACAGTCAGCTTCCCTGTTTTTTTGTTTTTGTTTGTTTGTTTGTTTTTTGTTTGCTTGTTTGTTTTTGCCTCACTTTCAACTCAACTCAACCAGAAAAAAAAGGTCAAATAGTTTTATAAACTGATCCTATTAGATGCCCAGCTTTATTAGCCTGCCTCTATCTTCCTGATATCAATTTCATATTAGGGCACACCAGTAGTCTTTTCCTTTTAATTTTATTATAAAGTTTTGCCTTTGAGTCTGACAAACTCATATGATGACAGCTGACTCCCTTACTATGGCCAGCTCTGAGTGGACAGTCTCTGCTTTTTCTCATGTTAGTAAATCTTATTTTCTCCGTTCATATGAGAACAAGCAGAGGCTACCCTGACAGCCTGAGCATGGTATGGGAGAGGGCCAGATGTTTGAGTGCGCTAGTTTTGTGAAGTGAGAATCGAAAGGTGAGCAATGTACATCAGGTAGCTGACCTAGCGGGCATGTGAGGCAGCCTTTACAACACATGGTGCCAAGGTACAATGAGACTCGGTAACAGAGGTAGTAATGCCATTGCATCGTATCTTCCTTTAGTCTCAGGACTTGGGCTTAAAGTTTAGTAGTGGCTGGTGTATCATTTAAAAACATACTTGACTTCCTTAAAATCCAAGCCATACTGAGGTAAGAGTTACCAGTTAGAGGAATTAGGAGAACAACAGTGTTTGCAGAGAGATACGCAGGAACATAAAGGAGAGAATGTGGAAGAAAACTACACTAGGCAGGAGCAGTTGAGGACTGGTGAACAGTGGGTAGGCAGGAGCAGTTGAGGACTGGTGAACAGTGGGTAGGAATGGCTCAACTTCATGGGGAATTGGGCATGCGGTCTATGAATGCTTGAGACTGTCTGAAAGACAAGGAGTCAAATCACTCATACTCTCAAGGTTGATTGCCTTCTAACAGAGCTATTTCTGGGGCATCTGAAGAGCTACCCAGGGACCTGTCACAGGTGAGAGGAGGGCTGGAGGAGTCCCGGATCATAGTGGGACATGTGACATCAAGGTTGCACACAGTTGCATGCTTGCTTCACAAACTTTCTCCATTAGGTAAGGAGATGAACTGAAGACTGGGGGATGAGGAAAATAAGGGGACTTTGTTCTCTCTTATTTTTTAATTATATCTGCTAATCAAAAATGGCTGTAGGCAGCAATTCAGCCCTGGGGAAAGTGCCCATTGAAAATGATGCTGACTAGCAGACCTCAAATCCCATTCTGTGAGCAATAGTCTAATAAAGCCTGCCTACTCTTTGCCACCTACATCAGGCTGCACAAAGGAAATGGCCCCTTGGGCAAAATGAGGACTCTTAGGAAAATTCTGTTTTCCAACAGATGCCCTATTGTTTTCTCTGAGAACAGCTCTGATGATGGCAGATCATGATGTAGTCAAGTCATTCTTTGCTGTCAGCTGGGAACTAAATGGAGAGTGTTGCCATAGTCACTTTAAGTGGTCTGTATTTAACTCTGGCTGTGGGTTTTGAAATAAAAAGCAGATTCAAATACTCAGTTGGGGCAATACAACCCTTCCTAATTACATAAGAGTAATTTAACTTTTTTTTATTGATATACTATTCTTTTTGTGGCCAACGAAGGTTAACAGATAATTTGGGCAGATAGTTTTTCTGGGAGAACTTGTGAGCTGTTCTTCTCAATACACGCTAACCTCTTTTATTTATAAATAAAACATAAATGGGAAATAAAAAAAGGGGAAGGAGAAGGAAAGGAAAGGAAAGGAAAGGAAAGGAAAGGAAAGGAAAGGAAAGGAAAGGAAAGGAAAGGAAAGGAAAAGGAAGGGGGGAATGGAAAGGAAAATGAGAAAGTGACGTAAGATTGAGTGTTGTGCCAACTATTACAGAAGTTCCTGTCTTACTGCTCTTTGTTTCTTATCCTATGCTTGGAATCAAATACCCACAAGGTAGCCAGACTAACCTCTTAAAATGCATCATACANGTGGAGCGTATTGCTTCAAATCCTCCAATGGCTTCTTGTTGCATTCAAAATAAAATCCAAACTTCATTTGGCTTAATAGACTACTATAGTTTTGGACATCCCTAAAGGCTATGTGGTAAAGGCTTGGCCATTATTAGCCTGTGGCATTTTGGGAGGTAGTGAAACTTTTAAAGGGGAAGTACATAGCAGGAGGACATTTGGCCTTCTTGTTAGGACTGCCGACCCTTGCTTTCAGCTTTCCAGTGGCTCTCAGGTGAAAAGTTTTCCCCTGCCCCACACTTCTGCCATCATATACTGGCCCACCAGAGGCCAAAAAGCAATTGGGCCAACCAAGCACAAACTTCACCCTGTGGAACCATAAGCCAAACTGAACCATGATCCAAACTAAACCTTTTCTCTCCTCTTAAGTTGTCTTATTACTATGGCAGAATGGCTGGAAGATAACTAGTTCACAAGCCCCATTTGCTCTAGCCCCTACTTAACNCTCCTTCCTTAACCAGTTTGGGTTTGGGTGACTTCTGCATTTCATAAACAGGTCAATGCTTCAGCCCCAGTCCAGGTGTGTCTCTTTGTTCTACCCTCTCTGGATGTCACCTTCTTCCTCCCTCCCTCCCTCCTTCCCTCCTTCCCTCCTTACCTCCTTCCTTCCTTCCCTCCTTCCCTCCTTCCCCCCTT
>LZPO01076140.1:96138-107878 GCA_001675575.1 Neotoma lepida
TTTTGCTTTGCTGTGAAAACTAGGAATTTTTGGTTAGCACCCACCTCCCCTCATAGCTGTTAGAGAACTTTCTCCAGTTCATTCCTTGGAGATTCTAGCAGAGTCTGAATGCCCGCTATCTATCACCTTCCCAAATCCAGTGTTTTAGGTTTTAGTAAAGAAATGTATGTAGCTACCCTGTGGTTCTGGCACGCTGCTATTAGCCACTCAGAGGTTATTAGATATACTGAAATGCAGAAATGAGTGGCAGAGTGAGCAAGGCCTCCAGTGAGGCTGTTTCATTTTCCTGGTGAGTGAGCAGGGCAAGGGCTGGCTCTGAGTTCCCAGGTGTCAGCAGTACTGGACGACCTTACATTCTCAAAGGACAAAGAAAAGAAAGGTCTTCAGGTTCATGATTTCAAATAATTTTTGATGTGGGTCTTTCTTTACTAACTTGTCACAGATTCAGATAGGGAACATCCCATACAAAANCTGTGTTCTGCCAGTATTTTAAAAGTAGATCATTTTGACAGGGAGAGATGAAATCTCAAAGTGGTTTTAATTTGCGTTTCCCTGATGGCTAAGAATGCTGAACACCTTTTAAATTTTACTGAGCCATTTGTGTGTCTTCTTCTGAGAACTCTCTGTTCAGGTCCACAGCCCACTTTTTAATTGGGTTGTTAATTTTCTTGGTGCTAGTTTTGAGTTCTATGTATATTCTAGATACTAAGCTACCACCAGCTGTATAGCTGGCACAAATGTTTCCGTTTTGTAGGCCACCTCTTCAGTTGATTAACAGTTTTCTTNGCAATAAGAAGCCTTTTCATTTCAAGAAGTTCCATTTATTGTTGGTACAGCTTCCTGAGTGACAAGATTGCTATCCAGAAAGTCCTTACCAGAACTTNCATCCTTAAGTATACTTCCCGCTCTTTTTTCCAGAAGCTTCGGAGTTTCAGGTCTAACACTGAGATCTTAGCTCCACTTGGAATTGTTAGTGTTCAGGGTGAGAGACAAGGACCAATTTTCATTCTTATATATTAGGTTTACCAATACCATTTGCTAAAGATTCTGTTTTTTTTCAATTTATTCTTTTGTTATTTTGTAATGTATTTTGTTCAATATATTATTTTTGTTAAAAATAAGGTGTCTGTAGGAGCATGGACTTATATTTGAGACCTTGATGCTATTCTGTTGATCGGTGTGTCTGTTCTTGTGGCAGTAGGATGCTGCTGATCAGTGTGTCTGTTCCTGTGGCAGTAGGATGCTGCTTTTACTTCCATGGCTCTGTAGCATNAGNTGAAAGCAGGAAACACGTTTTGTTTTTGTTTTTACAGTGTTCAGAACTATTTTGGCTATCCAGGATCTTTTGTGCTGCCATATGAATTTTAAGTTTTATAAGTTTCTTTTTTTTTCCAATTTCTGTGAAGAATTATATTGGAATTTCGATTGGGGTTATGTTGTTGTTTTCACTCTTTTTCTCCTTCTGTTTATTCTCTCTGCCTGCCAGCTGCTCCTATCCTTTCTCCTGCCTTACTATTGGCTGTTTAGCTCTTTATTAGACCACCAGGTGTTTTAGACAGGCAAAGTAACATAGCTTCACAGAGTTAAACAAATGCAACATAAAAGAATGCAACACATCTTTGCATCATTAAACTAATGTTCCACAGCATAAACAAATGTAACACATCTTAAAATAATATTCCATAACAGGGTTACACTGAATCTATAGATTGCTTTTAATATGAGAACCACTTTCACAATATTAATCTAATCAATCCATGAGCATGGGAGGTCTCTCCATTTTCTGATGGCTTCTTAATTTCTTTCTTCAGTAAAGTTTTCATTCTATAGGCTTTTCACTTCCTTTGTTAGGTTTATTTTAGTACTTACTTTNGTGTGTGGCTAGTGTGAGTAGAACTGTTTCCCTTATTTCTTTTCCAAACCCTCTACAAATGATGCACATTACTTACAATGCTTTTGATTGCCCGNCAGAATTTGATGGTAAGNCCCTATTGCTGAAGATACCATATAAACTTGTCATGGGACATACAGAAATCAAATTGGCACCATCTAGGAAGCTTTCTCCCTGGTGGCTAGCTTTCATAGTTTTGGAAGATGCTGTGCAGTCTGCTAAAGGAAGAAGTCATCAATAGTCTTAGCCAGATGTGAACTCTGTCCTGCAATAATGAGCAGTATGGTGAAATATGCCCATGGGTTATGGGAGTAACCAACTGCTTACTGATTAGGTTTAAGGGCCACTANACAAGAGATAACATATATCTGGTACTGTAAATCTGGCCAAGAACTCATGATTGGTTGTCCACGGGCCCTAGGGTTCAACATACCACTACCGTTCTACTAAATAGACCAAGNATCAAACTGATCTCTAAATTTGAATCTCTCTGAACACAGATTACTTCANCTTTCACACCTCCTCAGAGAAGTTTCTTGGTGCAATGGGTGGTGGTTAATACAAGAACTCACAACCAGCCAAAGTGCAGAGAANGTTGTCAGTGGATTGCTCAGCCACAAATGGCACATCCTTATCGTACCCCACTCAAGACTCAGAGACCATCATAGAAGATTGGATGGAAAGACTATAAGAGGCAGATGCCAGGAAGGACTGAAGTGAAACAATGTCTTCCAGACATGACAGAACAACTCCACTCATGAACTCAAAGCAGCTGTGATTGCCTGCAGAAGATTTTACAAGATGAAGTCAGTCAACATTCTAGCATAGGGGGTAAGAAATTACAAGCTCCGACTCTTAATTGAAGAGCTATGGACAGCTGATGGCTTCTGGGAGTGGAAGAGTCACTTTTCTTTAAGGATGGAGCCTCTAGCATAGCAACCACATTTCTGTAGATGACCCCATATCTAGGAATACATAGGTAGCACAAATTGAACATGATAGGCTATTTGAAAGCAAAACAAAATGAAGACATGAAGTTGGGAGCGAGGCTAAAGAGTGGTAGTGGATCTTGGAGGAGCTGGGGAATAAGGGTGAGTATGATGAAAATACATTATGTGAACTTCTCAAAGAAGTAGTAGAGATCTTTAGTAAAAAAAAAGGTAAAACATTAGAGAGGCTGAGTTTGAGTTAAGGAAAGATGTTTTAGATTCTGTTCACATTCTCCAGTTTTTAAGAAAGGAGATTTGACATCAGTTTGAATAATCTGCCATCCTTTTAATTATAGCTGTTACAAGTTGCTCAATTCCACTTTGAAATTAGATATACACCCCACCATCCCACAGGAAAAACCCTGGCAATACCTCCTCCCATGAAGAAATAACTTTGATTCTTTGACCTCTTTATAAATGTCCTATTTTATTCCATTTCATTTCACAGAAACCAATTACTTCTTCAACAAAGAATGAATAATTCAAGAACAAATTCTCTTGTCATTAGAATCTTTTGGCTTCATTTTTCAGTGTTAGCAAAATTATTTTCTTTTGAGGAAAACTAAAGTTTAGCTCTACAGAAAAACAATAGAACCAAGAAAGATCTGATCAATACACAAAATCTTGTGGGACACGCTTCTCGAGAATATTTTTCTGTGCACTAAAACATGAGTTTCTTCACATGAATCTTTGTGGTCTTGGCATAAGTTATGGATCAGAACAACCTTCAGGGTTGTTTTCTTTGTCTCCATCATACAACTTGGGTCTTCACTCATGCAGAACAAAACCAAAGAAAATATGTGACTTGAATTCCAACTGTTATTTCTGAAATGAGCCCCTCTAATCAAGGCTTTTGGCTTTGAATTCTGAAATCTGGAGGGATAAAATCCACACGAGGAAGATCCCTGGAATATGACACAGAAGAGGCCAAGTTGTTCCCTGGCAAATTTCTAAACTTGAAGTCTGTTTACTCTTTCCTCCTTTTTTAGTTAAACAAGCAGCTTCAGCTTCATGTAAGGGGTGTGTGTGTGTGCGTGTGTGTATGTATGTGTATGTGTGTGTGTGTGCGTGTGTGTATGTGTGTGTGTGCGTGTGCATGTGTATGTGTGTATGCGTGTATGTGTGTGTGTGTGCGTGTGTATGTGTGTGCGTGTGCGTGTGTGTGTATATATATGTGTGTGTGTGTATGTGTATGTGTGTGTGCGTGTGTGTATATATATGTGTGTGTGTATGTGTGTGTGTGTGTGTGTGTGCGCATGTGTATTACCCGCTTCCTGAAGGCACTCTATTTTTATTTCTATTTATAAATATACTATCTGAGATCTCGTCAAGAGTTAACTTGGACAAGATCAACATATTAGAAAAAATTAAAAATAAAAAAAAAAGAGGAAACAGAGCTTGGCATCATTCAGGAAATGCAAAGGAATTCTTGTTTATCTTGACGATGTGACAGAAGTTACGAGCTAAAAGTTGCTAAAACGATAGGTACAAAAGGATTTCTATGTAGTGGAAAACATTTTATACAAAAGCAACAGAACCTATCTGTTTACAAAAGTCAAATGTGGTCAGTATGTTAAGTTTTTCAAGCTTTTTTAAGCAGTGAGTATTTGTCTGAAGCAAGATTTCTGCCAAGCTCAAGGCAGAATGTAGACAGAAAAAGAGTTACTCTGGTTGAGTTGGGCCCATTAGTGAGCTCCACATAAGCCCCAAGCCAAGCCTTGACAAAGTCTTAAAGATACATTTCGTTCTAGAAAATCAGTGAATCAGTGTCAGCTGAATCCTCTACTAGATCCCAAACCTCAGACAGTTTGGTTTTGTTGAGTGTGTGTGTGTGTGTGTGTGTGTGTGTGTGTGTGTGTGTGTGTGTTATGCGTAGGTGAGTTTCTGCTCTGGAATTTTTGTTGTGGAGATATACGACAAGACACACAAAGTACTTGGTGCAGCACTTAGCTAAGGGTAAGATGGTCAACCAATGGCATTTATTCCTCTTATTCTAGTCATCCTGCTAATGACAAATACTGCATTTACTTACTGAGCCTTGGCAACATTCCAGGCTTGAGCTAAAGGGTTGAATAAGCATTATCTATGTTAATTTGTAGGTGATGACCTTGAGATCTACAGAGCTTAGTTTATTAAATACGAATAATTAGTTGTGAAATTGGATCAAACCTTGGATTTATTGCCAGAGTTCAGTTGCTTCTTATTAACAAACCCAGGACTTAGCATACCTTTTTATAAGTCAAGCTTTTGATCTTTGAGCTCTTCCTCACTATCAGAGTCCTCCAGAAAAACAGAACCACCTGGAGATAAGACGTTTATCACAAGAACCAGGAAAGTCAGTGATTACAATCAGTCTGAGTCCGAGAACTGGAATTCCAGGTGATATTTTGGCAATCACCCATCAATCATTAAAGACAGAAAAAGTTCTGGGTGGGACANAGAAGTCTTTCTACACTTTTTGCTCCCTTTTATCTTCCTTTTTGGAGAGCTGGGGTCTGTCAGTGACTATGCAGAGCTCTTTGGGAATTCCATTTGCCATTCTTCATTCAAGCAGTGGGTTTCTATCTCCTTCTTCACATCTGAAGTCATCTTCCTGGAGGTTGAAATGATCCACACACAAATCCCTTTTAAGTGCAAGCTTAGCTCCTCCTACAGCTTGAAATGGTGTTGCTTCTGTGGTGAGATCATNGGCTTCCCTGTCTCTGGAGAGTGCTACTTCATTCTGCTCATCCATTCCTCAGGCATTTGTTAATATTCTTCCAGGGTAAGCTGCTTTGCTAACAGAATCCTTCTCAACAGGATGAAGGTAATGATCACATNGGACTTACTGATGTTCTGGTCTTTGCATCAATAATAGTCAACATATATTGAGCATTTAGTCTCTGAGGGATACTGTGTTAATTACTGCAACCAATTTACTGCATTTATTCTGTCCTATAACCCTTATGTTACACAATACAGTGTTTGCATGAAACACACACATCTGCATACTTTGAACACTTTAAATCATCCCTAGATTACTTGTAGTGCCTAATAAAAGAATATAGATGTTACAAAATAGTTGAATGATGGCAAGAACAATGTCTATGATGCATATGTGATTGTTCTCCGAATACTGCAGAGCTGTTAGTTAAATCTGTACATGCAGAGCCGGTAGTGTGAAGGGATGTAGGGATATATAAGGTAGTTCAGAGGACCAGCATTTCAGATTGATGTGAAAAAAAAGTAGGGCATGACCCCATAAAGCAGGTGGCTGCAAGGGTAGTAGTTAGTCCAGTGAAGGAACAGGTAAGAACTCAGGCTCAAATGCTGCAGGCAAAGACAGCTCAAGTCTGAACCAAAACAAATGTTGACAGTCCAGAAAAGGATGAAACTTAGGATGTACAAAAGCAATTAGAAGCCAGTTTGGAGCTGGAAGTTGCATCATACTGTGGGAACCAGAGGAGGGGTGTGGTCCAGGAAAGTAAGGCAGCAATAGAAAGGAAAGGGCACAGTGATTCCAGGCTGGAGAAACATTTTGGCAGCAGACTACTCTGGGACCATACTCTTGAGATGACTCTCTTAGTTCTCTGACATATTACTTCTTAGGTTCTCTCCCTGAGTCAGGGAAACATGACCCTATTGGTGCCTGTCAGAGACAGTTTGTCAGTTGCCAAGGTAGCTCAGAGAGAGGAAAGCTAAAGGCATGTCAGAGGCTCATGCATTGNGCCATCACCAGGTTATGANGAAACACAGCAGTGATGCAGTGATTGATACCGAGGTGCCAGGAAAGGACACAATGAGACAAGGCAGATGGGTTCATCTGAGTGTATGTGTGTAGGAGGATGGCAGACTGGGGTTTTAGAAGGGGTTGGTGCTGGGGTCATATGATGTATATGGATGCTGAGAAAGATGTGTGAATGGAGATGTCCACATTCTAGGGAGGTACAGTAGGGGAGACNGTGGATNGTCCCTGGAAATCAGAGCCTCACTGAAGTCATAGCAACCAAAGCAAGAAGATAAGGAATGAAACAGGCTAGTAGACAGTTTCCAAAGGAATATTGTCTTAGGTTCCTAGCTAGGAAGTGTCCTCTGTTTACTCATCCTCTCATACAGACAAGAAGCTTCCCTCAGGAGTTCCTACGATGCTGTTTCTGACTATTTCATTTTTCACCTATTCCTCTTTCCAGTCACCCCTTGGCTTTCTTACCCATCTCCATGCATTTCCCNTGCAGTAGGAGCCATGCTGTTCCCACAGCTGGATGGAAACAACTGGANAACTTTTGTCTTTGACTTGAGGGACAACAGTAAGCAATAGGCTTACAGTCAGCAGCCTCACCTCTCTGTAGGTTCCATGGCAGTATCTTTTTGTGATTATAAAAAGTAGCTAAGACCCTATGAAATCCATGTTTAACTCTTATGGAGACTTTCTGTTGCACTTGAAAGAATACATGCTCTTAGACTCCTGACCATGGCCTACAGGGAGTCAGGGTCCTCACTTAGGTCCTCACTATCACTTACCACAGTTGGCAAAATGGCATTTCTACACCCCAGCCTGTGAACCTTCCTCTCTTCTGCTTTCTGAATTCTCTAGGGCTTCTGTCTTGTTACTTTCAAGTCTTTCCTAATATCTCCTTTTGGTGAGGCTCCCAGGGCACTCTCCTCTCCTATCACATGGTGGCTCCTCCATAAACTGTCTGTAAGGAAATGGAATGTATTTGTTGTTTTGTTTCTCTCACTTTATCCAACGCTTGATGCATAGATATTCTATCTTGCTCATAGCTGCCTCCAGCACCAGCAATATCACATCTCTGAACATGCCTTCCAGGTACCTGAGCAGATTCCAGATACTTATCTGTCATAAAATAAGGTCACATTGTCTTTTTCTTGATTTTTAATTATAAATACATATGTGTATTTATATTTGGCCTCCTCTGTAAGAAGAACTTCTAACCAGTCTTATTAATAAACACGCGGAACACTCCTCCACTAGGACACATGCTCTATCAGGGTTGAGGCCATATGCTACACAATGACTATAATATACCCCAGTTAGACACGTACCGGGTGACTCCTTATTATGTAATCAATGAATATTAAAATACTTTGAGTTTAATCATAGAATAGAAGGGTACATAGGATTTGGATTTCCTTGTTACAGCTGTTCTGGGACCTTCCATTTTATACAAAGGTCAGCAAACTCCCTGGTCTAGCAGAGATTACTCTANAGCACTACTTGATGAAGGACCCGGACCTGACTCTGTCATAGCTGGTGACTGTAGAGACATCCTATGTCTGCTCTCAAGGTCAGAGGGACCAAGAGAAACCAGCTGAGTCACCCCTGAGCAGGGAATCTGCTGNCCACTGCTGGCAGGCAGGGCAGGCTCAGGGGCCACAGTGTGGGTTTGAACACATGAACACTGGCCATGCTTTCNCTCTGTCCAGTTGCATTGCTGCAGATTTGCACAGTGTTCAGGTAGCTCCTNTGAGAGAAGGTCTAGCTGCTGAAAGAAAAGACAAAAAGGAGTGTGTAAGGAGCAGGCTAGGAAGATAGAGCCATNGTGACATGCTGCACTGGTTAGTTCTTTGTCAACTTGACACAAGCTGTAGTCATCTGGGAAGAGGATCCTCNATTGATAAAATGCCTGCATCAGATTGCCTGTNTATCTTGTTTAATATTGAATGTGGCAGNGCCCAGCCCACTGTGGGTGGTGCCACCCTTGGGTAGGTGATCCTGANTTGTATAAGAAATCAGGGTGAGCAAGTCTTGGGGAGCCAGGCAGTAAGCAGAAATTCCCCATAGTCTCTGCTTCAGTTCCTGCTTCTAGGTTCCTAACTGGAGTTACTGCTTTGGCTTCCCCTGATGACCAACTAGAATTTGTAAGCCAAATAAACCCTTTGGTCTCCAAGTTACTTTCAGCCATGGTNTTTTANCATGACAACAGAAAGTAACTAGGGCACATGGGGAGAAATGCATGNGTCAAGGGATCTGAGCTGTAGAGAGAGGCAAGAAACCAGATATACTAAGAAAGCCAAAATTGCTCACCAAAACAATGTATGTTTTCCAAAGACATTTTACAAAAGACAATAAATAAACTACNTTTACTTAGGAACATGAGTTTCTACTCATCTCTCGCTCTTAATCCTAAACAATATCCCCCATGAAACTTACAAGCTTTTGTTCAGAGAAGGAAATCCTTAGGATTTAAAAAAGTTTTTTTAAACTAATAATTATGTACATATCTCTTTGTAGTTGCCCAAGGAGTCCAGTAAAGGGTGTTGGGTCCCCTACAGCTGGAGTTACAGGTGGTTGTGAGCCACCAGTCATGNATGCTGTGCACCAAGCTTCTTAAGTGCTCCTCACTCCTGAGCCATCTCCCCNGCCTGTCTGTAACCNGTACCTTTGTTGTGAGCTGCCGACTTTGAGCAGTGTTAAANAGGAGAGGGGGTTCTTCACAACTTACAGAAATGTAACTTGAGAACTACACAAATCCTATATGTACCCACTAAAAAGAAACCCAATGTGACTCTCAACATGTGAGCATGCCTTACTCTTCCCCCACATTTCCCTGCATTAAAAATCTATGCTAAAATCTATGGTTAAAATCTATAGCTAAAATCTATGCTAAAAATGTCTTTAATAAATTTCAATTCTGATTCATGTTGCCTTATCTTGGAATTATTTTCTTTGATGAGGTCATAAATTCTGCTTTTACTTGAATGAAGGCCCCAGTAGGAAAGAGGGATTCTTCAGGCCACTGCAGNCATGTGGGAGACCTAGAACGGAACTATTCCTCTGGCTCTGGTNGTGACAGAGACANGCCACACTCACACTAAATAGCTACCTCAGACTTGCAAGAAATGTGTTTATGAGGTGCCAAGGTTCTGTAATGGGNGCTTTGAGCCAGTAGCAGGGTATAGTAGTGACCTAGCTTATGGATCAAAAGGCTAGCTTTGCTATTCTGGGATTCCTGTTCTTACATGGAAAATNGGTAATAGTACTTTGCTTTCCTTTAGATGGCAGGAGAAAGCTTGGAGTAGCTGCAAACCTGAGCCAACCACTGCCTGACAGCTGTGTGGGCATGAGCAGGGCAAGGTCAATCTCTTTGTGTCTAAAATGCAGGTGTAGCCNTATAACATGTAATGCTACAGTCTGAAATTGTCACATCACTGGCTTCTTATTTAAAGCAGCTCTCCCATGAGTAGTAGGCTGGGAACAGTTAGACTCTGCATCCACTCGGCGTCCATTCTCCACCACAACCCTTACCAGTAGGACTCCTTCTTTGATTTGCCTGGCTCGGTCTCCTAACTGAAAGGCCAGCTCTGCCACCTGCTGCCTCAGGGCCTCTCGCAAAGTCCTCAGGTCCTCAGCCTCTTCCCTGTATGAAGATAATAGAAAAGGAGACTTCAAAATCACCACCAGGTGCAGTTTTCCATGCCCCTCTAACCAAGTGGGTCCTGCCTTTGATATTTTTTTCTCAATTTTGTGGGTATTTCTCTCTCTCTCTCTCTCTCTCTCTCTCTCTCTCTCTGTGTGTGTGTGTGTGTGTGTGTGCGTGTGCGTGTGCGCGTGCGCGTGTGCGCGTGCGCGTGTGTGCGTGTGCATACATACGCCTGACACAGTGTATGAGGAGGGCGGTGAACAGGGAGAAACTTGCAAGCAGTTCTCCCGATGGAACTCAGGTAGTCAGTGAGTGAGTGCCCTTACCCACTGAGCCATCTCTCTGGCCCCTGAAATTGCTTAAAAGAGACTTTGGCCTTCAATATTTGATTCGGCTGGAGAGGTAAGTCTATTTCTAGGGTAGGTACTCCCCATGCCCCCAACCCTGCACTCCCTTTGCAGTGCTAGGAATGGAAGCTATGGATTTGTACTTTATGCAAGTGCACTACCATTGAGCCGCATCCCCAACACACCCTTTTAAAAAAGAAATCCTATTGTGGTATAATTTATGTATCATGTTTACCTCTTTCAANATACAATACATTATTTGTAAGGAAGTTATCAAATTGGGTAAGGATGACCAGCACGCAGCTCTAGAACATGCCATCTCCCCAATAAGAACACACAACACTCATGCCCTTTANTATTAAAACCTATCCCCACAGCCACAGGCAGTCAATGATGCATCCTTTTTGGTAATATTTTTAANCCCTGTGACAATAATGCACATTTCAAAACTCTAATAACCCCCCAACATTTGCTTTTGTGTAAGCCCCATTCCTATCAATTAAAGAAATCCTGCTGGCCTTTCCCATCCTCCCAGCTGATTGCCCCTCTTCTAACCTCCCCAAATAGCCCCAATCTTCAATAAGAGCGTGCCCATCCAGTGATGGGTCTCTCAGTTTCACACTGAGAAAGCAAACTAAGACCATGAAAGCAGTGGAAGAACCGGCCGATTTCTCATTAGCCCTGCTCCATCATGCTCATCTGCCTTGCCTGCCCTGATTACCTTCCCTTGCTCCAGGTGTGGGGTCTGGGACTTACTCTCATGCTTGCCTTAGATAATTACCTTTCCTCTTCTGACATGTCCCTGGGAAAGAGTGCCTGCTGTCCCATGAAGTGCTGTTCAATTTCCTCTAAGTGCTCCTGGAAACTCTGGCACACCATCTTCATAGTTTCCATCTCATAGACTGTGCACTGACAACAAACAAAAAAACCCAAAGCCNGTGACCTTTCTGCTAACACGGCTGGAGGGCTGGGCTCTGCCTTCCTTCCCATTTGGAATTCACTGTTTGCAAAGAAGCCCAACTGCTAACATTTTTGAAAGAGACCAGGGAGGCCTAGCCCGTGGCTTTGGATGAAATCAGAGGTTGCATTTGACTAAGAGACAAAAGGGACCAGTTGCTGAGTGGTACTTGGGTGGGAATTAATTATGTACTG
>LZPO01076141.1:0-10793 GCA_001675575.1 Neotoma lepida
ACACGAATGCATGCGCGCACACACATGCAACCTTCATATGCACATACATACATTCACCACTCTCTCCTGCTACCCTATATAAATTACACACTTCATAGCGCCTCAGAACACTCATGTGTTAAGACGAGAAATCTTATTCTACAAGACTGGCTTGAATAGTAGCAGAATATATATTATTTCGTATTATGTAGAGCCTAGTATCTATATACAAGCTCGAGAGCAGTTATTCTTAACCTGTGGGTCATGACCCCTCTGGGGAGTTGAATGACCCTTTCAGAGGGGTCACCAAAGACCATCAGAACACACAGATATTTACACTTCATAACAGTACCAAAATTACACTTATGAAGTAGCAACAAAAGTAATTTTATGGTTGGAGGGGTCACCACAACATGAGGAACTGCATTAACAGGTCGCAGCATTAGGAAGGTTGAGAACCACTGCTTTAGAGTCCTGGTGCTTTCCTTAGTTATTTTAAACCTAATGCCTAATAGGCTATCTCAGAAGACAGACGTGGTCACTGAAGTTACTACTATTGATAATGTTGAGGTTGATTATGAAGCATAGACTCAATTGTCCCTAGATAGCACAGGATGCTTCAGTCATCTCAGCAAGCCAAATGCTCCTGTTCTATCCATTCCTTTAAAACCGACTAATTTGAGGGAACAGTATGTAACTCCATCTATGGAGAAAGAAGAATCATGGAAGGTTCTCCACCGGCTACTTCTCCATTCTAGGTATGCTGACGGGCCCCTGCTTACAAAGACATTGATTGATGAGTGGGCGTATGATGACACCGGGGGCGTTCTGGGAGTCTTGTCATAGCCTCGATTCTGTTTCATGACTCTTTCTCTGAAAGGCTTTCCCACCGTTCCGGACTGTTTCTTCAGCTCCCGCACACACTTCCTAACAGACTAGCTCTTGGGGCAAGCCCCTGAGCGGGGCCTCACATTTCTATGGCGTCTTTGTGTCCACTGTGTACCCACTGCATAAACGCTGGTCCACAGCGACCGCCAAGAGGGCACCGGAGACTCCAAATATGTGGGCTGCAGCTGAGCAAAGGGATGTGTTGACTTTCCACCCTGAACTACAACTTGACCTGTAGCAAAAACAAAAATACAGCGATGTGTATTTTTTCCCAGAAATGATAATTATAGTACTCCAAACTTCATCTACCAAAATGGAAAAGGCACTTCAAAAAATAATTTATTAAATGGGCACTTATATTCATGGTAGCCCTTACATGGAAGTTATACTTTTTTTTCTCTTTGTAACTATTAAAGGGTTGGGCTCCTGACTCAAGGCAGTCTTTCCGGGGTGGGGGTGGGGGCTGAGTCTGGCAATAGCCCTCTAATTCATCATGGTTAATGTTTTTTTAAATATCCTTTCCCGTTTAAAACATACCAATGACTTAAGAACCACATCTTATACATCTGTCTGATGCAACATGTCTGAGGAGTGTGAAGTCTGAAACACTCCTGGTACCAAATACAGAACGCGCAGTGTCCAGAATCCTTCAGGAACAGTCCAGGTATCCTGGCCTATTTTAACTCTTCCTCAATTCCTCACTTGGTCCCTCCATTCTGGCCAAACTCCTGAACTTAGGACCCTCATCAGGGTATATGGGATGTAACCCTCACTGTACTGATTTCTAGCACTCACTAGTTCTCACACTGCAGTATGCCAGAAGGCTTTCTGAAACACAGATCTCAGCCCAGAGCCACTGATGGGGTTGGTCTGCAATGGGGCTGGAGGAAGACCATGGCTAATAAATTTGCAGGCTCCCTTGCGGCTATCCCGGTACTGTGCTTGAGCACATCTGCCAGAAGACATTAGTCTCTTAGAAACTGTTTTCCTCCCTCCTAGGAAAAGTGCTTGCTTCATCTTGCCTGCCTGCCTGTCTCTCCAACAGCTGTAGAGTGGAACTGGCTGTAGGTATTAAAGGCCATGTTTGATGGACTGAACGGAGGTCCTATCCCATCTCACACTTTCCTAACTGAACAGCATCCCATATCTTCCTGATGTTATCACTCCTAGAGAAAAACAATACAGAGGACAAACTGGCTTTCTAACTCAAGGCTGCTGCTACAGTGAATGCTCTACGTATGGGCTTCAGTGCTGTGACTCTCACATGTGTCAAACGACACCCACAAACAAATCCAGCCAGAAGAACTTACAAGATAATTTGTAGCGAACTAAGATGTACAAACTCACACTTCCATAGGTGGGAATTTGTATTAATTTGCTGGGGCCTTGACACTGAAAATTAATTTCACAAATGTTATGGGAAACTAACTCCACAAGGTGCTAGGAACCTGAGTTCCTTTTATCTTTTTGCTTCTCATCCAATATTGTGTAGCTCTGGTNTGCACAGCATTCCCAACAGTAGCAAAGGGGTAAGGGAAAGGCAGTACTTTTAGGTAGCAAAAGTCAAAAAGTTGGTACATAATTACTTCTGCTAACTTTATGAACCAGGACTTATGCGCATGTCCTCATCCACTTGCAAGCGTGTGGGAAATGTCGTCTTTATTCCGGGTGGCCAAACCTCTAGTTACAAATTTCCATTTCCATAAGAAAATGAGAATGGA
Organism: Neotoma lepida; assembly: GCA_001675575.1. Lineage (NCBI taxonomy): Eukaryota > Metazoa > Chordata > Mammalia > Rodentia > Cricetidae > Neotoma > Neotoma lepida. The sequence goes on from LZPO01076141.1 coordinate 2,589, forward strand.
CACATGGATCCCAGCAGGAGCAACCAGATTTCCTGGCAATAAGTCCCCCAAAATTTATCATTCGGACAGCAGATGTATCCCGTCCTTTTGTTTTGAGACAAGGTCTCACTATGTAGCCCTGGCTGTCCTGGAACTCACTATGTAAATCAGGCTGGCCTTGAACTCACAGAGATCCGATTGCTTGTCCCTCCCTAGCTGGGAGTAAAGGGGTGTGCCACCACTCCAGGCTTATCTTGTGCTTTGTAAGAGCAAAAGTAAACAAATCATTTTGAAGAATTACTTGGGAAATACTCAAACTGAACATAAGCTCTCCATGCACTTGTTAAAGGTACCTGGAAGATTCATTTCCTCTCACGAACTTTACAATCCTTGATAACCAACTACCATGTAACATGCCACAGTTAAGTTGGGTATTTTAGCAAAAAATAGATGAATGAGATGAGCTTGTCATCAGTGGGCCTAGATTTCTTGTGAAATACCCTATAAGTCAGAATTTAACAAATCAATTTAACCCTATGATTACAGTATGAAAAAAAGAAGAGTGGACTGCAGATTTGAAGATTTAATTACAGGACAGTGGATAAATTAATATGTTTGTTCATGAATAAAGATGTAGGGCTGGTTCTGTCCTCAGGACTTCACTGCTAAAAATAAACTAGTCTTCATCAGAAATTGTTAGATATTTATGAAGAAAACAGTGGCTTAGAAAGCCGGTGACCTCTCAAAAGGTCACTCAGCTAATGGCCCGAAGCCAAGTCCCCCAGGGAATCCTCTACTGACTCTGACCAAGACAGTCATTCATCATCACCCTAAACTCCTTGGCCTTCGTCAGTAGCTAGCATTTCCCCCAACAGTTATTCAAATCTCTCATATAATACTTAAGACCACTTAGGATCTAGTGTAAATATGATTGTAAAACTCCTTTATCATTAAGTCAGATAAACATACACACGGAGCCACAACAAAAAATGGCCCTTTATGCGAGTGGTATGGCTGAGGAAGGTCAAAAGAGCAACCTCTGGACGTGGCCAGTTGTTGTACGGTCCACTAGCCAGCTGCTGACAGGCTGCCCACCCTGACAGGCGAGAGCCTCATCCCGTGAGGCTTGTGAACACAAATGTTAGGAATGTGAAGGAAGGCTTGCTTGCTGAGATGGGAGTCCAGGATGACCCTTCTTGAGACTCAAGCCCAAGGGAGATAGATAGCTCCCATGAAGAATGCTCTCTGCAGCTGCCTGACTCTCAGGGTATTTAGAGCTCCGGTACATTGCCTAACCCCTTCAGAACAGAAAGCCTGGGCACAGCCAAGCAGAAACTAGGACTAGATGAACTGATATGGCAAGCCAGAGTTCTTCAGCATTCAAGATGGTGGAAGGACTCATAGAAAAGCCAGGTATCTGCTCCTGGGGTCTTGGCTCGGTGTGGTTCCCACCTGTGAACGCATTTCGATGTGCAGAGCCCCATCCCGCTGCTCCTCCCTCCTCGTAGTTCGGCAACACCGCCCTCATCTTTTTTTGCTCCTGGATTTTGTGGTCAACCTGAAGTAATCTCCTTGAGAGGGCTGAAAGGCTACCTCGACCCTAACTAAGCAAATGCTTCCGCAAGGCCTGTCTTATGCTCTGTGCAGACCTCTGGCCTAGTAAATGAGGGAGACAGAGCCCGCCTTCCTCTTCTATATCTCTCCCCAACCCCCTGTCTGTTCTTCCTTTTTCTACTACTACTATTTCCTTTATTTACAGATGCTCTCATTCACAGGGCTACCATATTTTAAATTTTAAGTCTGATGTCAAGTCTATCTATTCTCTACCCCCGCTGTAACTGCAAACAGAAAAATTTGCCTTGAACAGGAAAAGCAATACAGAGAGAGGCTTTGGAGAAAAAAGAAGTGGATGAGGAGAGAGGGAAGGAGACGAGGAGGAGGAGGAGAAGGTGGAAGGAAGGTAGATGAGGAGAAGCAGGGAGGAGGAAGAGGAGGCACTGGAAGGGATGCAGGTAAGGGTTTCTTTGGGGACGCTGGGAGCTTAGTTGCATAGTGACGTGTGAATTTCTATTCTAGGTATTTTTTATAACAGACTTAGGAGCTACCATTTCCCCCTGCCTCCAGGGTCGGGAGCTCTCGGATTTACACCATCTTTTCTTTGACTCCTGGTTCTCCTTGGAGATGGCAGTTTTCAGTCTTCCCCACGCAGGACACTTCCTCCTTGGAGGCTAACAGAAGCTCATCAGCCAGACACTCTACTTGGAAAATGTGCAGTGTTGGATCACATGACTCTTGGCATATAGTAGGGGTGGGATTTTATCTGACCCCTTTTTCAAAGCCTTACAAGAGATTTGAGATCTGTCAAACAGCCGTCAAGATTAACGGTTGTATTAAAAAATAGTTCATATGATTGTTGGGCCTCCTCTGCATAAGCAATGACAATATAGGAGGCTCAAGATTTCCAAAAAGAAGTCAAGGGGTTACTCTATAAAGTGCCTAATTGGTGCACCACACCACAGACTACAACTGCCCTAGAGAGTGCAAATTGATTTGCATGCTCTGGAGGCATTTCCAGAAACTGCTCTTCTTGGTGTGTTATACATACATTTCAGAGACTCAAACTACTGCCAAACACAAGCCTAACAGTATTTTAATTAGTCCCACACTTCAGTTTTCAGATTACACACACACACACAAAAACCACCCAAACTAGATCACTTTCTAGGACCTCAGAGTATTCCTCTTCACCCACAACGTCAGCTCTCGGCACTGTCTATTTCATCAAGAAAAACCTTTGACCAGTTTTTGACTTCCTACGTGTGTGATAATGAGCTAAAAACAACTGGGCTGTTGGCTTGTCACTGGGTAAATGCTCTCCTCTCGCACAGCTGCTTCGGAGCACATCTGATTCAAATTACAAATCACTACACGCTACGGCTCTCCTGGGTCAGTGTGTCATGAATAACTGAATTTGTCAGTGCTAAATCAATGAACAGTGAGGGTCCACTGTGCTGTTTTCTGTGCAATAAATTTTGAATAAATCACAGTTGTTCGTCTTCTGCCGTAACCTACCGTCTAACTATAATACACCCACTACCCAATTAAGAATGCACCAGAAGGCTCCACCTCATCAGGGGAGAATGTTGGCTCTAATACTGTATCACTAGCAAGCTGCCTTTAAAAATTATTATCGCATTTATTTATGTGGGTGTGTGGGTGCATGACAGGGCATGCTTGTCAAGGTCACAGGACAACTGGAGGGAGTTGGTTCTCTCCTTCCAGCATGTCTTTCCAGGGATTGACCTCAGGTTGTTAGGTTTACCATCAGGCAAACTACTTTACCAGCAGGGTCATCTTACAGCCATGAACCTCCTTTTGAGTTAGAGACAGATTATCAGTTAGCAATGCTAAGAGCCCTTAAATCCTTAATTATGCCACTGTAAAGAAAAAAAATCATTAAGAAAATGATCTTTCATATTGAAAAATAACTTAAGACTAATTTCTAGTCATGACTCATGACGAATAAGAAATCCAAGATTAACCTGTCAGAAATTACGTGTAAAGCTGGTCAGGTTGTTCAAGTAAGTTAAAAGGAATGCATAAACCAAACATTTGCCTTTCTCAGTGTTCCTAACCCGACAGTTTATGAAAACTGCCCAGAGCCACTCCTTGACACGTTTTTAGTTTCTGACAGCTGTGGTCTTACGTCACTGCTTCATCCATGCCCTAGCTGACAATTTTTGAGGCTAGAGACCGCAGTCACGGGCTTAGGAATGCTCATCACTTACATTCCTCACCCCCACTCACCCTGCTGGCCAGACTATCAATCTACCTAGCATTTCAATGAGCATAGAAGATATCCTATCTAGGTATTCTGAGGGATCTGGGGATACAAAGTGGAACACGCGTGGTCCCTAGCCTCAAGAGCTTACTGGTCATCATCAAGCAAAAGCCATTTCCCTGCAAACTATCTCTTCGTTTCTGTCTACATCAAAGTCTGATTTCTCCTTCTTGCCCCTTTCTCATGGATTCTGCANTATACCTATTTTAAAATGCGCACACATTGCATCATTATTTAGAGTTACATCATGGAAAACCATGACCAAAGTGATGTATTTTCATGAAACTGGGATCTGAGTCTTATAAGATCTGTGTTTCTCTGATACGTAACACCTAGAGGAGCATGGCAGGATGCTAATCAACTGTTATAGCCCTTACAATTGTCTCTCTGGCCTCCCTCCCTAGCTCCCATTATTCTATCTTCCTGCCTGGCTCTTTTTTTCCATAGATAATTGAGTGCCTGACTGTGCTGAGCACTGACGTCCTGAAGAACACTCCCTAGCTTCAGTTTTCAAGAAAGGTCTCATTCTTATTCTCTGTGTCTGTCTATCTCTCTCTCTGTCACTGTCATTCATGTGTGTGTGTATGTTTGGGGGAACACATGTGTGCCATTTCAAGTACATAGAGGGTCAGAGGACAACTTGGGTGTTGGGTCTTGTCTTCCACCTTATGTGAGAAAGGTTCTCTGTTCACTGGTGTGCACACTGGGATGCCTGGCTTGGAAGCATCTGGGGATTCTCCTGTCTCCATCTCATATCTCACTGTAAGAGCTCTGGGATTAGAGATGCATGCCACCATGCCCAGCTTTATGTGGGTTCTGGGGATCTGAACTTAGGTCCACTTAAACCACTGAACCATCTCTCTGGCCCTTGAGAAGTTTCTTCTAGTAACACCTGGCATGCAAATAACTATTGGTAGTTGTAATTATCACAACTGTTGACTTCCAAATACTGACAGAAAGTTAGAGATCTCTTTATATAACAGAGCCACATAAACTCTAAAGAACCAAAGGACATAGGGAGAAAAAAGATTCACATAATTTACTACAATAACCAGACATCATCAGCATTCAAAACACATACGAAGTTCACAATGCATCCTGTCCTAGCTACGTAACAGTCTTGGTAAGTCTGGGCTAGTAAACAGCTGGGTACTCGTTAGTACTATAGCTGGGTACTCCTTAGTACTCTCTTACTCTAGAAACATTTGCACACAATGAGCTGAACATTACTATGGCATTGCTCTGAAACCATATTGACTTTGCTAACAAAGGAATGTTCTAAAGTTGACACTAGGCTTAACCAGCAAAGGAGAGGGTGTGTCTCAAAAATAATTGACTTTATGGATTTTTCATGGGTTTCCTGGTCCAGCATGGTTATTTGAAATAATGAAAAGCATGCTCTTCCAGAAGTCCGATGGGACCATGTGGCGTAAGAAGAGTGGGAGGGATGCTGCTTATGGCTTCTAGTATGTCACTATTTACTACAAACACAATGAAATGCTCAAAAATTAGTTCTGCAGACAAACTGCCTGAATTCAGCTGTCATTTCAGAAGCACTGCACAGTGCACTGGAATGAATTTTAAAGTATCTCCAAGCCTGACTTAAACAAGTGGATCTCACAAAGTATGAGAAGACTCCAGAATGGGAGCAATTCCCTTCTTCCCCACACCGTCTTTATCTTGTTTCCACCACATCTATTCATACATGCTTAGAGGCTCCTCAGAAAGAAGGTAAAGCAGGCTCTGGAGGGATAGTATTTCCGTTCCCAGTTTTCAGCTTGACTTATTTTAGGAGACCAAGGAAGCAGGACAACAGAAGACAAGGGGCTGTAGGTTACAAACGTTAGCTCCAAAACCTATTCTGCCTCAGCAGTAACAGGCCCTGCAACAAACAACCACTTCCAAAGCCTTACAGGTGGCCTCTGAGAACATCGTAGAAACACAGCGGGCATCGTTAAACGTGGGTCCCCTAATTCAGGGAGCTGACTTCTACTACAGCGTCCTACAAAAGTTCATCTCAGGAATCACATCACCCACAAAATGAAATCTCGGCGTCATAAGCACCTCCTACAATAATGCAATGCTCCCATGACGCTCCTTCTTGCAGTGGCTAACTGACTCCCTAAACAGCTGGTACATCTGAAGAGATAACCAGTGAAGCAACTGCACACTCAACTCTGGCAGTGACTGCCAGCAGAACTCCGACAACACAGCTACCAGAACCCAATGGCCTTGGCTATTGGTCAGTTAAAACTTCAATTACGCAGGGGAAAAAGTTTATCTTTGGTCTTAGGGTTTCTACTGCTGTGAAGAGACACCATGATCACAGTAGCTCTTATAAAGGAAAACATTTAATTGGGCCTGGCTTACAGTTTCAGAGGTTTAGTCCATTACCATCATGGTGGGAAGCAAAGTGGCATGTAGGCAGACATGGTGCTTGCTAGGGCTAAGAGTTCTACATCTTGATCCACAGGCAACAGGAAGTGAACTGTGTGCCACACTGTGTGTAGTTGAGCATAGGAGACCTCAAAGCCTATCTCCACAGTGACACACTTCCTCCAACAAGGCCACATCTACTCCCACAAAGCCACACCTCCTAATAGTGCCACTCCCCTTTGGGGGGGCCATTTTCTTTGGGTGGGCTAGAAAGCAACTACCNTCCCTTTCTAGCATCTATTAATAGGAACTTCTAAACGGAACAGGCAAGCATATGCCCACACCTCAGCAATTGACTAACATCCACATGAAAGGCTGAGAGTGACTGAAGTACTCTAGAGTTATTTTTGAATCAAATAATATTAATTAGACATGACGTATAACATATAATACCAAACTAAAGGGACAAAGTCCCTAAGAAGCACCAAAGAATTCTACATTCAAATCACATCATTCTTCAGTGGCCTTGGGGAGGCCTANGGTTAATTCTCATTCTGCCACTTCTCAACACTTTCCTCTAATGGCTCCTTTGACATTTTCTTTTACAGTAGTTCATGAGATACACAATAAAAAAAAAATCACTCTTGGTGCCTAACAGTTTGAACCTAGGTTTCAGCAAAAAATACAATTCCCCAAAGTGCTTACCTATGTTATTAAGCAGGTATGACTCCATATGCCTTTTGGCTGTTTCCCAAAATAAAAACGGCGTTCAGAAGAAAAGTGCTTCAAACACCGTAGACCACTATAGACGACTAGAAACAGAAAAAGGAGAGGAAGGGGGGACGGAGGGAGGACAGAGCACAGGAAGCAAGTGTGATCGGGGTGCATTACATAAAATTCCCAAGTAAGCAATAAAAATATTATCTTGGGGGAAAATAGTCTCCAACAGCCAGAGTACAGACTGCACACATCCCCTCAAGACTGGCCCCTACAGTGGTGTCACTGAGTCAGCAGAGCCTTTGACAGGTGGAGTTTTATGGAAGGTTCTTAGGTTGGTGTGGTAATGTCTCTGAATGGGATTTACTCATTGCTTCCCAGCCATGAGGTGAATCGCTGTGTTTCACCACACAGTCAGGTATGATATGCTAACACTGAAACAGGGTCAACCAATCAGAAACTGGAAACCATAAAGCCTCAAGTCAAACTTTTCTCTGTAATAACTGATGATATTGGTTAGTTCATTACAGGGGTGGAAAGCTAACACACTGTCCGAGAACCTCAATGTGATGCATATTTTTCTATTCATTATGCATTATTTTTTGCCAGCCATTAATACCCTTTTCCCTGCAAAACTAGGGTGTTTTTCTTACAATTCCACTGAAATCTTAGTGCCTTCTGGTGGACCTACAGGAGGTAAGAAAAAAAAATAGGCCTAGATATGAAAGTTAAAAATGTGATGCACGTCTGGTCATCTTAAGATCATGCAAACAACTAACAAAAAATGGCTTTTGAAAAATAAATCCATCGAGAAACATGTTTGCTTCATGAGGGTTAATTTCAATACTTCTTAGCTAAGGTGAATAAGCATTTAAACAGTATTAATTATTAAGCTTTTCACCAATGCCCAAATGCTTCTTCACTGCAACACTTAAATGCATAATTTTTCCAAAAGAAATTTAATTAGGAAAAACAAACTATGATGGCACGAAAGTCAGATATTAAAAAAAAATTCTTTGGAAAATAGGTGATTATGATTTTGGATTTAATTTAATAGATACTATGTGGCTCCAAGGATCAGAAGATTGTATGAAAACACAGCTTTTGCANTGCTATGCCAATACAAATTCCTCTTAGCAAATCACTTCGTATTCTCAGTTTCTGACACGAAACCTAACAGGCTTCCTGATCCTGAGTGGCCTCCATGGGGGCAGGCACCACTGGCAGGAGGGACACAGACAGGAAACGGTGTTGGCAACTCCACCATTGACATCTTCAACTTCTGAGCTCCA
>LZPO01076141.1:11053-30847 GCA_001675575.1 Neotoma lepida
GAACTGTGCCGTCCCACATCAACCACCAATCAGGAAAATTCACCACAGGCTCGTCCACAGACCCATCTAACGGGAGCATTTTTAAAACTGAGGTTCCTTCTTCCAAAATGACTCAAGCATGTGTCAAGTTAATATAAAACTAGCCAGCACAGGGTGAAGACTTCCCTGGCTCCTAACAAACAGCTGGGCCTTGGCTGTACAGGTACTTGGAAATACCTAGCAAATCACAGCTCTCCAAGGACATTTCAGACCCAGGACTGCAAGAGGAAAGGGTCTTGGCTGTACTTTCAGTCCCGGACTGTTTGCACTCTGCCTGCAATCATTATATTGTGATGGTCCCAACTGTTGAAGCAACAAAGGGACAGAACTGGTCATTAGCATGAGATCCAGAGCAAGGTCACTGAGGTCCATGGGTGAGGGGCTCTGCCTCGTGCTGGCTTTGAACTCTTCACTGGGAAGTTCTTCCAGCCCTTGAACTTATTTACTACACAGGGTTCTTGTAATAAATAAGATATCCACATAAAGTGCTGCTGACTTCTGGCACATGATGAGTATGCTAGAGATGTTAGTTATTATTCTAACATTTGCATCCTCAGAAGTAAGATTTGCTTTTACTTACTCATTTCCAAAATGTGTGTACAGTGCTGGGCATCTAACCCAGGGTCTCGTGAATGCTAATCAAGTCATCTACCATAGAGCTACCCCTCCAGGGGATGATTTATTTTTAAATACATGAACACAAGTAATATGGTTTGCTAGCGACAAGGACATTTCAACCATGGAAAGCTCTGGAAGAGAAGACAAGGGATGTAGGAAGAAGTCAGAAAGGAGAGAGAGAGATAGACTAGAGATAGATAGATAGATAGATAGATAGATAGATAGATAGATAGATGATATAAATATATGTGAATCAGTGGCACAAACAGATAGGAAATAGTAAGACAACGAGGAAGTCAGAACAGAAGTGATGGAATACTTAGAAGGAGCAGAGAACTGAGTGGGATTTGCATTATACATGGTCATCAGAAAGATAAAACAATGGGGCTTCAATTCCAGTAATTTGGTATTAAAATTAAATTATCAACTACTGTTTGATATTTTTACTTTCTTGTGTATGTGTATGCCACGCATGCCTTGTGTGTGTGCGTACACACCTATGCATATATGTGCTTGTAGAGGCCAGAGCTCAACGCTGAGTGTTGTTTCCTGGGCAACCATCCAGCTAGGTTTTTGAGACTAGGTCTCTCAGTGGTCTAGAGAGCAANGATTAGATTAGGCTGGCTGGCTGATGAACCNCAGNGATCCACCGGTCTCTGTCAGCTACTAATGGGATTATACGCATGTGGCAACATGCTTTATATAGATTCTGGAGGCTGAACTCAGGTGCCCATGTTTTCATGGCAAGCACTTTCCCAACTAAGCTAGCTCCCTAGCCCTTCCCTTGTTTCTTAATCTCATCAATGAATTCAACTATTGTACGTCACCACAGCCCAGTATTACAGGCATGCTGCACTAGTAGCCACACCAGAATCTGTCTCTTATACACATCTAGATGTGTATAAGAGACAGGTATTACAGGGCTGCACTAGTAGCCACACCAGAATAGCTCAAAAATCCCTTTACTTATTAATGCATTTCTCATTTTAAAATAGCTGGCTCCAGGAAAAAAAAAAAACTTAAAACACCATGCTCAGCATAAATTTCATAACAAGGAAAGCAATATTAAAAGAGCTAGTCCTTGTGGCATGAGGCTCCTACTAAATTAAGTACACTTGTATATTCGACGTGGTCAATGCGGTGTATGTACCAAGAACTTGCCATATTATCAAGAACATGCAAATGTAAAAATTGGCCTGGGCTTAGTGGTAACAAGTTGCCTGCATTAAGCTATCTATTCTGGGATGTCAAATGAGAACTACTGCTTATACTTGTTCTAGTTTGGGCTTCTGTCACTGGGATAAACACCATGACNAAAATCAAGTCAGGGAGGAAAGGGTTTACTTCATTTTACAGCTTACTACAGTTCNATCATGAGGGGAAGCCAGGGCAGGAACTGAAGTGAAGGAGACCACAAAGGAACCCTGCTCTCTGGCTGACTCNCAGGCTCAAATTCAGCTACGTTTTTTATACTTCNCAGGACCACCTGGCTGAGGGTGGCATTGGCCACAGTGGGCTGGGCCCTCCCACATCAATCATTAATCAANAAATAGCCCNCAGAGCTGCCTGCGGGCCAGTCAGATGGAGGCATTTTCCCAATTAAAGATCCCCCTTCCCAGATGACTCTAGCTTGTGTCAAGCTGACAAAACCTAACCAGTTAACAATGCTCAACACGAACCTTCCCTGACATAAATCCCAACTGTCCAAAACAGTAGCAAATGCAAACCAAACAAAGTTATTAATGAAACTGACTAAAGTATACATACATTTTAATGCCTCACAGGGTCCGCCAGTCCTCTCCCAACAAAATCTCCCTGCTGTTCTAAGAGTAAAGACGCTTTCATATAACTGGAAGTCAGCTGAAAACGTCAAGAGTACCTTTTTCTTTTGACACATGAAGCTTGTATATTATTTAGCTCCTTTATTCAGAAAATTTCTTTAAATATGCATGGGTTAAGTTAGCAGTGGGCACTTACATTTATCACAGATAGAGTGTGGCTAGGTCAGGTCAGTAATTAAAGCCGATGAAGAGAAGGGGAGTGGGGATAGCCCTAGAGGAAGAAAGCAGAAAACGGAGGGCTAGGGTCTTGATTTGAAGCAGTGGGGATCCTACAACCAAGGTTACTGTTAAGGAAGGGATGCCTCTTTGGCTCCTCGAAGCTGAGTGACCAGCCTACCATCAATCCAGGGAGATCTCAGGACTGAGACCTAAGGAAAATAAAACTTACATGCCTCTGGTCTCTGACCCCCATAGAGTCATAGAAACCTGCAGCGGCCATTTCCCCGCTGACGGAAGGCAGCTTTACCTCATGTCTGGCTTAGCAGGTGTACCCCACCTTCACACGGCACAACAGTAAAAAGAGGCATGCAGGGCATGACAGAACAAGAGTACAAATACCAACAGCAGAGAAAGCAGGCGTGAGGGAGTGTGGGGCCGCCATTCCTCTTCTGCACTCTGTCCTCTGTCTGCGAGCACGCTCACATCTAACGTTTACAAGCAAGAGTACACTCTTCCTAGAGATCTCTCTTTGCCTTCAGGGAACAATTTCTCCCCACACCTGATCCCTTCACTCCAGCCTTCTTCAAAGCACTTAATGTTCACTCCTCTCATGGGTGCTCTCAAATTCTGGAGGCTGGCTCCCCGCCTCCCAGGNCTTTCCTCCACANACCTCCACGTTGCCTTGGTCTGGAAGGTGCTCTGTCCTACGCCATCTTTAAAATCCTAAGCTACTTAGGGTCAAATAAAATGCCACTTTCTCAGGGAAGAACGACCATCCTCCATTTCCTCAATCTGAATAAGACCCCTTTGTCAGCATTCCTGTGGCCTTCTCAAATGAACAAAATGTTCATTTCATTCCACTAACCTATTCTGGCTCTAATATTGTCTTGCCAAGAACGCTAGACACATCTCTCAAATTGGGGTTGTGTCTTTTACTGTTGACTCTTTTGCTACATTAAAATTCTTTGGTTAAGGGGTTTACCTATTACTGATTTCTTGCAGATCTGTGTATTGTTTTTAGAGTCACACAGATGTAGTAGACAGACCTTCAGCATGGGGACTCCTACGAGACTCCCAGACACTAAGAGACCTCTGAAATAAACGGATGGGGGGGGAAGGTTACCAGAAATTAGGTACACATCATCTGTTATGATAATATTTTTATCTTCAGGCCATCAATGCTGCCACAAACTCCATTAGTACTGTTAGACTGGGAAATGTTTTAAGTTGCCCCCCCCTCCCAAAATTGAGGTGGGTTGTTATTCCTGGAAAGGGGCCAACAGGCTGTTCCAGTGTACAGGGGACGAGAGCTGTAGCAGAGATGGATGGAGGTAAACAGAAATGAGGAGCAGTACGGTGGGTGCTCGGGAAGTGGAAAAGGATGTCAGGAGATGCTTAGAGCATCTAAAGACACAGGAGCTGAAGTGATGCGGATAAAAGCCAGGACGCAGCCAGGCACAGTGGNGCACACCTTCAATCCCAGCACTGGGGAGGCAGAGGCAGGTGGATCTCTGAGTTCGAGGCCAGCGTGGTCTATAGAGCACGCTCCAGGACAGCCAGGGCAACANAGAGAAACGCTGTGAAAACCCCCAAAAAAAGTCAGAAGGAAAGAACCCCACTGCAGAGCCCACAGGGGCTCCTGAGCACAAGGCACCTCTGTTGAGCGGCTCTGGTTGGGAGGCCAGTGGGAGGCTGTTGCGTCTTTGTTACCAGGTGACACGTCTAAACCATTCTGGATGCTCTTTACACCTCCCCGCTTCTGTCCCTGCGCAGTGGGGGCGTGGAATCAGAAGCACAGCCCTGGCAGTGGCTGCAGCCGCGCAGCTGGTCATGTCTGCAGCCAGGACAGCCTNGGCTTGAGAAGGAGGCTTCTGACTACAGAACAGATTCTCCCATTAATCAGGAATGCTCCTGGGAGGGAGAATCTGAGCCAGTTAGCTACTGGTCTGGATATGGCTAATAATTTCTCTCTTAAGTTTCTGGAGGAATTCATGCCAGGTTCCTTCTAACTACAAACAGCAAATATTAGTTTCCTTTTGTATCTAAAAAGAAAAAAAAAAGCTGGCAGCAGTAATACGAAAAGAAATGTTACCAGAGCCAAAATGGCGAGCTTAAATAAAGTGAGGCACAACTAAACCTAAATACAAAAGGCAAAAAAATACCCCAAACCCAGACCTGCTGTGTCTTTCCCTCTCAGGAGACAAATGCACGGTTATTAGTGGGAGTTGGTGTCCCATTTCCTACCAAGTGGGATTCTCCAGAAACCATGCCTCTGCCTCTTGGCTCAAGGGTGATCAGGGTTGCTGGCCATGACTTTGGGATTTTTCTCAAACCTGAATGGGTTTTAAACTCTGGAATGCTTTCTGATAATCTCTCTGCATCACCTTCTTACTCTTCTTGATTGAGACANTGTATTCCCAACACCGTATGTTAATTTTTCTCTTCACCCTCCATGATGGCGATAAAATAAAGCCCAATTCATTCTTTCACTTTATCATGAGTTAGCGTTCTCATAACTTTGTTTCAGTCCATTTTTCCCCCATACATTATCTACTAATTATCCTATGTAAGGCACTGTCTCTGCTTCCAGGGTGACAGGTAAGAGAATAAAATATAATGGGGGTATGCGTGGGACATTGAAAACACAACAAAGTTCCAGCACATTCAAGTGTGCACCCTCAGTTAGAGAATAGGGGACCAGACTGGAGAGGCTCTGCTTGTTGTGCAATATGCATGAGCTACCACACACATCAACTTGTATTTGCCTCTGCTGGCTCTGGTTCTCCAGGGATCCCAGCGTGCGAATAATCACGCCGGAGACAGTAGATGCTCCTTGTGAAAAGCTTAAAGATCCTGTGAATAATTTTAGAGGGAAGCTGAGCAAATTGGGCTATGAATTTTGCTGACGTCCCTGGGGAAGAGTGACAATTATTCTCCAAAGATCAGGGAAGGAACCTGGGCTCAAGGAAGTAGTAGGGGTCAGACTGGCCAGAAGAAGAATAAATAGCTGGAATCAGGAGTTTTCTTTAAGTGCCTGATACTATAGTACCTTTGATGGCTTACTTTCCAAACATCATCAGCATAGGAAGAAAGGGTTGCAGAAACACCTCTACCTCAATACACTTCAGCATATCCCAAAGGGTCACTGACTTCACTCAGCCTTTGCCCTGTCTCCTCATCAAGGATGTACTCATCCAAGGACTCAAGCCAGAAAGTTTGGAGGTCATTTTCAAACCCAGCTCTTATTCTGACCCCCACTATTTCAATAGAGTATTTCCAGAGGACAGGGATTCCACACCCTTCTCTCTACTTCCTCCATGACACCCTGGTCTGGCTGANAGAATTCTCCTTCAGTGTGGAAAGGAATTCCCCTAATAGCCCTACAGCCTCCAGGTAAAATCCATTTTTTTCCAGAATGGCCACAGTGGATCTTATAAACAGCGCTCCCTACTATCTCCTCCGAAGCTTAATGCACTATCGAAGATTCCTAGTGCATTGAGGGAAAAATTGAAACTTATTACTTCATGTGTCACTGGGCCCTTCCTCACCTCTCCCGCCATCTTCCCAGCCCTCAACACACCAGCCACACCAACCCTTNCAGCTCCTAGGACAGGGAACTTTCCCCACAACAAGGTCACTTAACATGTGCTCCCCCTGCCTAGGATAGTTCTCTCCAGGCTTGTTATTTATTTATTTATTTATTTATTTATTTATTTATTTATTTTAATATTATTGTTGTTGTTATTATCAAGTTTTATTTTGGCTTTGTTTTGTGTTTTTGAGACAGGGTCTCACTATGTAGCCTTGGCTGGCCTGGAATTTCCTATGTAAACCGGGCTGGCCTCAAACTCATGGAGATCCACTTGCCTCCCCTTCCTGAGCACTGGGATTAAAGACACACACCACCACACCCGGCCTAAGTTTTGTTTTTGTTCCTTTTTTTTTTAAGATTTACTTTTGATTATTTGTATATGTGTGTTTCTGTGTGTGGGCATGAGTACTTAAGCACAGGTGCCTGAGACCCCTGGAGCTGGAGTTACAGGCAGTTGTGAGCTACCCAATGTGGGTGCCTGAGGAGAAGTGTTCTTTATGGCAGAGCTGTCTCTCCATTCCCTTCTCTAGGTCTGAAGTATAGCTAACACATTTTTCCTTTCAGTCCAACTTCAGTACCGCCTCTGCAGAGATAGCCTTCTCTAACTGTCCTATCTCAGTCTCAGCACCCTGCAAACCAACTTCAACTGTAGGATTCTACCTAGGCTCCATGCAACTGCCAAGACAGGGAGGACCTTGTCTGTCTCCATTCTGAACTGTGTGGAGCACAGCAGATGTGCAACAACTGTTGAGTGAGTGAGTGAATGGATGGATGGATGGATGGATGGATGGATGGATGGATGAACTCACTGGGGACGAGGACTTCAGACAAAAACTTTTGTGACTCAGTTAGCTATGGAAAACAACTTTCAAGGCTACTTTCAAGAACTGCTTTCAAGTTTTCTCAGAAGCATTCAGACATACATTACTTCCCCTAAGTCCTCCACGTCAGAATGACACAAACTGATGAAACAGTATGAGCATCAAAAGCATGAAGATGTTCTTCTGCCCAATCAAGGCCCCACAAAACCCATCGATTTCAGAGAAGTTGTGTTATGTCAAAGTCTGAAGGAAATTTCATGCACACACAAATGCATTAGAGGCAAAGCTGGGAAAGCATGACAAANAGGAACATACTTCCAATTTTCTGTTTTGATATGAAAATATTACTAANGGAGCCGGGCGGTGGTGGCGCACGCCTGTAATCCCAGCACTCGGGAGGCAGAGGCAGGCGGATCTCTGTGAGTTCGAGGCCAGCCTGGGCTACCGAGTGAGTTCCAGGAAAGGTGCCGCCAAAGCTACACAGAGAAACTCTGTCTCGAAAAAACCAAAAAAAAAAAAATTACTAATGGAAAGAAAATTAGATCTCAACGTTTCATTCTTGGAAGTTGAAGTGACCTTTTACTACAGATAAATGACAGACTGGATGAACTACTAAGTGAGCTGAAAGGAAGGAGTCCAGTCAGAACACATACGCACGTTTTATAAGGACTTCAATTAAACCAAGTTATTTTCTCAACTACAGGGAAAAAAAAAACCTTGAAGAAATAATCTTCAAACAGCTGGAAATCCACGGGAGCATCCAAAAACCACATGAGATGGAATAAGCTGAGCACAGTTGACAAAAATTCAACAGGTCCAACATGACAGCATTCACTCTATCACGCACTGGAGACCCGGAAGTGTATTTATGCACACACACCTACGTAGCCCATTTTATATGAAATCTGTGTGGGCTTCTGTTTGTTTGCTCTTGGGTTCTAGGCTTCCTTGAAACAGCAAAGCCATTCAATCAGGCCCTGCCACTCATCGCTTTTGGCCCCGTGACTGTCTTTTCCTACTTGTTTGAAAAAAAAACCTGTGTTGACTGTACTGTGAAAAAAAAAAAAAAAAGAAAAAGAAAAGCCCTACTGTTGTAACTGTGCCAAGAAAGTATAAAGAAACAAACCCAGATGCTAGAATTTAAGGCATTTCCTCTGCTCTGTGACTATGTCCTTTAGCTGAAGGTCAAAGGTACATTAAAGGGTTTCAAGGTTCTGAAGCCTTAAGTAGATATTTTTGTCACCCTCTCGTTTTATTAGGCATGCTGGCGATACACATTTAACTGACATTTAACACAGCAGAATTTATTTAGCAGCATTTAAGGAAAATGCTGGTATTCCTTTCAAGCACGGCTTATTTTAAATTCCTAGTGCTTTTTACTGATAGCCCACGTCCCCTTCAAAGTGGCAGTGAGTGAAAGAAGTCATTCCTGTGCCCATTTTACATTTACTACCTTCCTAGGCCTCGGTGTGTCTATGGNTTGTGATTTATAACACTCTGGGGGACATTCTCTTGGTTTTGATGCTTCAGATAATAGTAAATAACACAAGCTGTATTGATTTTATTTCTCTTCATAGGAACTGCTTCACCTAAGATGAATAAGGAAGTGAAATGTGTTTCCTGGTAATAGAAAAAACAGTATCTCTGCCATAGGAAATACAACAAAATCAACCATTACCGTCAACAAATGGTCATCAAGTGGGTCACCCCATTTGCTCATATGACTTGGGTTTAAGTTTTCAGAAACATATTTAAAACAGCAGGCACTTTTGAGGGGGATGGCGAAGTGATCTTNCGGGGATGGTTATTAAGGAACTCAATGGCACAATTGCATGAANCATCCAAGTTAGTGCAGGATTTTGTTAAAAATCCCTCTGAACCGATGGTGATACAACTCTAAGATGTGGTGAAGACTTCAGTGCCATATAATACAGCAAAGTGCTCCCACCACAAGAATGGCCAAATATGGAGGCTTCTCCAAGACAAACTTTCTCTAAGAGCAGTGGTTCTCAACCCTCCTAATGCTGTGACCCTTTAACATATAGTTCCTCATGTTGTGGTGACACCAACCTTAAAACTGTTTGCGTTGCTACTTCATAACTGTCATTTTGCTACTGATATGAATTGGCATGTAAATATCTGTGTTTTCTGGTGGTCTTGTTCAACCCCCATAGGGGTCACGACCCACAGGTTGAGAACCACTGACTTAGAGCTGGANNGGCCTTGACTCTGAGACTTGGGAGACCCAACATCCTACACTGGCTTTACCTTTGCCCCCACTTTTCCTCTCCATATATAGAAAAATGAAGCAACAGTTTGGAAATTAATAGTCATTCTTCTTCTGTTTTACCAGAATTCTGGAATGTTCTAAATAATTCTGCTGGGAGTCATCATGGTTACCAATGGGTATGCCATTGGATCATGACCCATGACACTTCTTGTCTATTCAGAGNAGACAAACTTTCTGACTTGTTCCTCTAGAAATATCAACAGAGGGAAGACAGTCTTCAACTTTATCTGTTGTGTTTCCTTTGCTACTCAATAGGGCCAGCTTGGCTGGTATGTGGGAAGCAGATAGACAACACAGTTTAATAGCCAATTTGGGTGGGGTTGTCCTAGTGATAAGGGAAATGAAAGTGGAAGGAGTTTGAATAATATTTATTTGAAGAGTTATAGCTTGTTCTTCCTCCCTCAGATGTTTACAAAGCGTATAAAAATCACACCGGCTCTTAAAAAGAATGGCTGGAATGTGTGTATGGCAGAGGTTAGCAGGGACTCCATGATCACCAAAGAGGAGCAGAGCTTGAAGGAAACTTGTAAACAGAACTGTTTACCAGACACACACACACACACACACACAGACACATGGTAGAGCTAATGAGATGGTCACACTGATTTCTAAGTGTGACCCATTAGTCATAGATACACATTTGTCCTTACATACATATTTAATCCCTAATGCAGTCAAAGGACTCCCAGGAACATTTAGCAGACATGGACTCAGGCAGAGAGACACAAAGGAACATGCAGATAACAATTTTGAGTTCCACATCACACTAAGGTATATAACAAGACTGAGGCATAATTTCATTTGCAACATTCCTGATGGCCAGAGACAAGCTGGCTCTCAACAGGAAGGCATTTAGAAGATTCCAGTTTGATTAGTAAGCAGAGCGCCAATGGGCACTGGGAGTGTGTAAATCTTGCTTTCTCTTCNCTAGAGCAGAGATCAACATCACCATAAATGTCATGTTCGAAGTATTCAGGCAGTTTAAAAACCTGACTGGTTACCTGGACCTGAATCTGACAAAACTGAGGACATAAGATTCTGTTTCACACGCCAGAGAAGGGTGTAAGATCCCCTGAGGTCAAAGCACCTAGGACGACCACCATGAGACAGGGTACCAGGTTTCAAGTACACTTGCAGGAATCATATGAATGTCCACACACCCTGCAAACTGCATTAACAGAGTTCAGTAGTGTCTTCTTACATCTACTGTTGCAAAGACACACACTGTTGGTATTTTAAAAAAGCTCTTCAAGGCTTTGACAAAGCCTGTGAATAGTAATAACAATCTTTAANATAATATAAATACATAAATAGGACTGGGACATCTTCCAGACAACTTTACATGCCTTTCTAGCAGGCTCAACCAGTGTTCTTAACAACTTTTTAATTTTCTTCACTTTTAACAACAGAACCCCACNTTTTTAAAGAGAAAAATAATACCCATTTTNTTTTCTAAACTGGATGAGAGGGAAAGGAAGAAAAACAAACCAAACACATAAACAACATAACATAAATGATGCTATTTGTTCATATTACCAACAAACAGCTTTCCTCTGTTTCATAAAACCTGCTTTTTATCTTCAGGCAAATATATGGGTACATTAAGAGAAAGCGCTATCAATCTTTAAACATTATTAAATTCCTGTATTGTTCTCTTGTTATTGGAACAGGAAAAGAAGGGCCTCTGATAAGCAGAAAACACCGTACTTGCTTTTCGGGAAATNAAAAAAAATAAAAATAAAAGAGACTTCCAGGGACAGAGAAAAGAATGAAGTTTCCCTACCCCTTGGAAAACTAGGAAGTTGTCAGGCAGAAACAAAGAATACATCCTTGATTCAGGGGAACATTCCAGCTCCTGCAAACCATACAAACATCCATCTCGTGGTAATAATGCCTGCCCTTCCCCTGCTTTACAGTCACCACTTACTGCTGTCACTTCCTCCTGATGCAAAAAACACTTAGCAACAGAGGTCACAAACGAAAAGCAGGAAGGCGCCCTATAAAAGAGCATGTCCAGGACTTCAGAGGCATCGGCAACCCACGTGAGCCCTCTGGACTTGTCTTAGAGCCTATTACACCATTAAAAGAAGAACCTTGCACACTTCCAAAGAGATTATCCCAGTGCCCCAGGCTACCGTATGCTTGGCAGAGGTCAATATGTACTAGGGACGGAATCAAATTTTATGGGAACATTTCTAAACTTTTTTAAACCAAAGGTTGAATNTGAATGAACTCTACAATGACTTTCTTGAGAAAGTTCGACATTTCACAAAGAGGACAGAGGCATCAGTCCTAGAGGTAAACACAGCACGTCTATGAGTCACAGAAGGGCTTATAAACTAATTAAAATTCAGTTCAATTGATNTTTGTTGTTGTTGTTGTTGTTTGGTTCATAAGTGTCTGTCTCCCTGAACTATACCATCCTCAGCGTCATCCACCTGCATCTGACTATCCTGTCTATGCTCCTGCCTGGGTGAACATTTTCCTAGATTGTAAGAAAATGTATAAAGAGAGAAACACAAGGCTGAGGTTATGAAGCTGACAAAAACCTGAAAGAACAGAATGGGACATCATACAGGAAATGGACAAATGTAGCAACCCTCATTTTTTTATTCATCTAAGGTTGATCCATGCGACTTTTGGCTGCAAGTGGAAGAAACTAGCTTTGCACGGAGGTCTATTTGGGTGAAGTCACATTTATTAAACCCTGCACCNNTTCATTGAGAAAGATTTTCTTTTCCATTTTTCATTCTTTAAGAAAAATGAAACTCTTCTATATTCCAAGGAACCTTTCCCACTCAGATGATACTTAACCGAGATATTGATATATAATACTGACATTATTACATTAACATATAATAGTTACATTAATATATAATGCAAGATATATAATACTGGCAAACCTGGAAAAACATAAGTCTACCAAAAAATCCTTAACCACACTGACAGACCATAAGGATATTTGTAATAATCAGTTTTTTGACTAAAGCCAGATTCTTGCTAAAGTCACTGTGCTCCCAAACTCATGCTTGAACTTCCTGTCAAGGACCCCCCTGTTCCCGTCTCTCAAGTAAAAAGAACAAATNTAAGTTGTCTAGCTTGAGTGAAGTGTCCACAGTCCCTGATAATGGCTTGGGAATACTAATCACAGTGGTTAACGAGGTTTGAAGGGTGTAGGAAACCTGTGGTGATTTACACCCTCTGCTTGATGGAGATGACCCAGCTTGGGGCAGCCTTTCTGCTCTTCAGGGACTGGAGAACTCCACAGGCACTGCAGGGTAACTCCTACTCTCCTGAAAATCTCAGCAAATGCTGGTCACTTAGCTGTCAGTGTGGCTGCTCAGAGNGCTGNGACTCTATATCCTTTGCTCATATCAGGAAAACCCTTTTGTGTGGGCCAGGGTTCAGCTGGACACAGCTGGGCCAGGCAGCCACTCAGCAGCTCCGTGTGATGGAGCACATGCTGAGCCCTGGGAATAACTGAGAGGTCACCTCAGAAACCATAAACACCGGAGGGACTACACAGGAGAGAAAGCTGCAACCTGCCGAAGTCAGGCGTTAGCGCAACATCTGGTAAACAGTCCCTGTAGGTGGAAATACCAAGGTTTAAACCTGGTTNTAAAAGAACATTATTTCCCTAGCTGAAGAGGCCAGGATGCCCTTTTATCCTTTCAGCAATGATAATTGATGCATTTTTAAAACGTGCATTGCGTACACTGTTAAATAAAACATATCCATGTGTAGCAAAAGCTGCTCTCCACCATGTCTGGTGCGGCAAGAACCTGAGGTTGGAGATGGAAAAAGGCTAGGCATGTGTTTGGTTGAACTGAGCACATCTTAGGACAGAAGAGACGGCTTGNAAGTGTAGAGTGGTGTATACTCTTAAAAAGGTTAAAACAGAAAAAGAATCCATGAATGGTCCAGGACCTCAGAGCCTTACCTATAGAACACACCCGGAAATCACCGTTCTAATGTAAACATGGAAACTCATTTTACACTAACTCCTTCCTGTATTCCCAGTGCGGCGGAACAAAATTCTCCTCTTTCCCTACCCATTCATAAAGATATGAAATATTTAGTCAGGACTTTCTCCTATCTCCTTGAGGGGCACAAGAATCCACAACCTCCAGAAGGCAGGTCACTGGATAACGTCCCGCAGCTAAANGCTAGGACAACCATTCAAGCAACTGCTCCCTCCAACTGGTCTGAGGCCAAGTTCCTGAGTTTCCTGTTTTTATTTCCCAGATACTTGACACCGGTTTCCGTCTTTTGGTAGCCCTTTCTGTTTTGCTTGTATCACTTATCAGAATATCAAAATGGCAATGAATTCAAACATGTTTTCAACAATAATTCTTCTAAAAACTCTGTACCTATAANATACAGTTTTAAAATACTGACTGAAGAATTAANCCAAGTTAAAAAGTCTACTGTTTCAAAAATTCATTTTTACTCTGTTTTCTTTCCCCTATCACACTGTTGGAATTTAAAATGAAATAGAGACAAATTATTTAAAAGTCATTTAAGGATACACATACACACACACACACACACACACACACACACACACACACANCAAATGGCCAGGCCTACCAGAAAACATACATACAAGAAACATTATATGACTGAGCAGGTTGTATTTGTGTATTTAAGGATACACATACACACACACACACACACACACACACACACACACACACACACACATATATTTCCCCAAATGAAAAAGCAGAATGACTCTAACTGTACAGAAGTTCACTGAGCTCTACAGACTTACAGTCTTATTCTTTTTGCTTTGTGATGTTTTATTTGCAAATCCTTTATAATAAAGTTTTGCATTTTCTTTAAAGAACAGCATACTGTATTAGCAATTCATGATTGTCTTTACAAAAAGAATGAAGCAGTGATATAGATTTAAAATTGCATACTGGCCTTATTGTCTTAAATAAGTAGAGTAAGTATTTGTAAATGGCATTTGAGTAGCCAAAGGGAGAGCCATCGGGGACCCTGATGGTAACGAGGTCCTTGCTGCCATCTGGAAGGTGAGGATAATGTGTTTTTTCACTTGGCCACAGGAAGAGCTAGCTGTTCCAAAGTTGATAAGCAATATTAATTGGGTTCCTTTAAAATTAAAATTTAAGACAATTTCTATGAGTTAGAGCAATGCATTCATAAGCATAACTCAGCATGGCTTTCAGGTCTAATTAGCTGAAGAAAAATAGAATCTAGGTTGAATAATTTTAATGAAGAACCTGACTTAGCAATTAGGAATCTGTAAATACCAAAGTCCTAAAGTTGAGAAGGTAAGGTCCCTGAAATGCAGATGGCATTAGTGTCTGGATAAACACATGTGTTGAATTTATCCTTTTTGGGGGAACAGGAGAAGATATACATGTATATAAATATAAACGTATATATGTATATACATATTGCATCATCAATGAATATATTTGCAGCAGTCTGAAAAGGCCGAGCATCTCCTAGATGCTATAAACCTCACTAGACTTACAGCACGCAGCCCATGTCCATCCTGGTCAACACAATAATAGTCATGAGNTGTTAGAAGAGCCTTGTAAGTTTAACTGTGCTAAATCAAGTTCTTGAATAGCCAACAGTCACATACAACTATTTCTATGACCTGCGAGTTAATAACCATAATGCTATTGTTTCTAATAGTCAATACTACATTAGACAATATTTGGGGGCACCAATATTTAATACCATGTAGGATATGTCAGTGTAATCCACACAANAATCCAAGGATGTGAGGTTTCAGATGTATCTCTACCGCTCTGTGAGGATCAGACAGCTAAGTTCTGCAAAGGGTCACCTCTAGTACACACAGCTAGGTTTCTCCAGAATCTAACTTCAGGGTGTATTTTATTCCTTAGTATGTGGTCCTATACATACTAACATGAATAGCAGTAGTGATAATAATAACTTTCTACATATACTTATTGTATGTGCATGTGTGTGTGTGAAGACAACTTGCAGAAGTCAGTTCTCTCCTTTTATCACATTGGTCCTGAGGCTGAAACTCCATCATCCAGCTTGGCAGCCAGCATCCTTATCACTGAGCCATCTTGNAGCCCATTAACCACAGTACCAGGTAAAATGCCCTCACTGCATTTTAATTTCTTTTAGCACTTACTTGGAAGAAATCTTTAATTGCATCGTGAGACCACTGTGCATTGATATTTAAAGTAAAGCAATTTGAAGCGTACACTTTATTTGGAAAAACAAGGAAGAAGTCACTCAAAGTGGGTCCAGTGATTAAAGACACGATGTTCTCTTGGGGCAGCATAACAAATCTGTCTCTCTGGGGAGGGAAGTAGATCTGTATAAACAGGCTCTCTTGTGGGGAAAGGCAGCAGGAGCCCTTTCTGCTGGGGCTTGTTGGCCATGCACAGTCCCCTGCTGTAGGTGAGCCCTGGCCAATCAAGAGCTCTGAGAAAACCAGAGACATCAGGCCCTCCCTATGGATGTAGCCCAGGAGGGAATGCGCAGGGAAGAACAGCAGGGCTTCTGCTTTCCCTGTGCTTATGTGATAGGACAGTAGCCTTCTTATTGCAGCTGGAAGCGTCTCCATCAGGTGGTTCCAAGGGCAAGAGAAACAGGAGGGAATTCTGTGCATTGCCTCACGTGAGAGATAAAAATTAATACTACGCACAGCTTCATGTTACTTCATTTTTCTGTGGGTGTTTTCTGTGAGTACCTACTTCTACCTCATATACACATTAAAAAAAATTTTTTTTGAGAAAGCTCTATGAAAGTACACAGNACAATATTGCTTTCAAAATACTAGTTAATTTTTGTTTAGCGACAAACATTACAAATAGCACCAAGAATCACAGAGCACAGCTTGTACTGTAGTCAAGAGACTAGGAGAAAGATAACGATCAGAAATAANATCTAACCTTGGCACCTGACCCTGCAGGGGGAAAAGGTGAAAGAAAATGTCAAAAAACTAAAAATGAGTTAGAAAGAAACAANGTCATTTCCTCAGACAGAACAGAAATAATAAATTTAGTTAAGAGTCCATGCTCTGACGTCCTTAAAAATCCAAAAGGAAAAACAAAACAAAACAAAAACAAACAAGCAAAACCAGAATAGAAGATGTCTGACTCTGGGTCAAAATCAGGTTGGCTTCAGAGAANAGAACCACACAACATAGAAAGCAAACTTCCATTTGCTTTGAGTGGCAGCAGGAAAATAAATACAGATAGGAAACTCTGTATAAACTGAGTTTGTCTTAGGGTACTTATAATACATCTTCTCCTGCTTGATATGGATTATGCTCCTGCACCCATTAAGCCATCCAGAAGTCCTTCGCTAATGGTACAGCAGAGTGGACCTGGGAAGTCAGGGGGTGCAGCCAGCGGCATGGGCACACTCAATACCTCCTCCATGACCAGGCAGGAAGGCATGAGAGCTAAGCAGTAGAGCTAAGGAAAGGGACAGGCCCCTGAGGTACAGCTGTGAGTGCCAGCGCAGGGGAGGGCTCTCCTGGATCCTGATAGTCTAGGACCACAATCCTGTAGTCACCTCCCTTTCCAGTCATTTCCTTATTTCAGGATTTCTGCTTTGAACCAACACCCCTCTGGGGATGGGCTGACCAGCTCTAACGCAAACAGTCCTATAAACTTTAAGGAAAGCAAAACAAAGCAACCGAACCGATCAATCACTTAGCAATCAGTTAAAGTGATGTGTTACATTTTGCCATTCTGGTGCCAACAACCGTGTATGACTTTTTNACTCAGTTAAGAGCAGTGATGACTAGGACTCGATCTCTCTGGCTTTTCAATGTACAGGTCCTTTTATATCACTTCCGGTGTGCTAGCCATCCTTTCTTCTCTATTATGTCCATTCCTGTTACATTAGTCTTCCTAAAAAAAAAAAAAATGCTCCACGTGCTCACATCACTGATGTACCCCAAAGTCATGGAGGACACTACATTCTCATCACCCTTATGTCCACTTCAGATCTCCCAGCCACCCCCTGGGTTTTAGGTCCATCACACACATCTTCCCTGGATTCTCCATGGATACCTCAAACACGCAAAACAAACTCTGGAGGTACTTCTCAACCAGCCCCCCCGCCCCGGAGCTGCTCTCATCATATGCCACGCTTAGCAAATGACCCCTGTGTATAGCCTAAGCAACAGCCCCCTAAAATCTATCTTAACCACTGCCCACTAATCATTTATTCTGACAATTGCCCTCCCAAATCTGAGAGTTTTCCCCTTCTTTATCCATTCACATCCTCCAACAAAGCTCGCCCACTCAACCAATTCCAAGCACTCCCATCAATATCATCTTTTCTGTCCAAGCTTGCTTTTATACTCTCACTTCTGTAGAACTACTCAATGCATTTCTCAGAGTTAAACTCAATTCCAAGTTCNTCCACTAAACCTCTATCCACCACAGTTTATTTGTCCACTCAGTACAAGAACAGGNATATAAAATACCACATGTNAATAGACANCTGCCCACCTTTCTGCAATCAGCAAAAGGGTGCACACCATTTATCATTACTCCTAAGTACTTGTAGCTNAAAATCAAGGAGGGATTTCTAAAGCCCTACGTCTCTGCTCCTTCTCNAACATGTTCACTGTGCAACGCCAAATGTGCTGTGTANTCTATCCTATTCTAGAAGCCCATGTAATGTGTGNCTAAGGAGCCTACTTAAGAATACGTTTTATAGATCACTCTGTAGNCAAGCAGTGTGAACTGGGANGTTTCCCTACCATCTCCAAAGGGGGTCATTCCTCTTTTTCGAGAGGTCTTCTCTCAGGGGTGCTTCCTTCCCCTATGTAGAAAACAGAGCTTGTTCACTTGGACTGTGTGTATTCAGAGTACACCACAATGCAGCNTTAATGCATTCATCTGCAAGTCTTCTTAGTACTTCCTCCTTACTACTGTTCATTCTAAATTATCATACCGTCCTTGGTCCACTGCAGCTCAGATGTGATTCAGGGATCCTATTCCTGAAGTAATTCTTCAGTCACCTCAATCTTTGTCTCCTATTAGCTACCTACATAAAACCTTGCTCTTATTGGCCAGTTTTCTTAGTATAAATCATACAAATTCTCAGTTCAAAAAACTTGCATTCTTTAGTTCATGTTGTTCTCAGTTCCAAAATCTACCATTATCCAAACAGACTTCACCCTCCATTGTTGTGGAATATTATTTTAANTAGGCAAAGACGTGTTACATTTGTTTATGATGTGGTGTGGGGGACTAGCCCCCAATTTAACGACCAGGGTACTCTTGAGCAGGGAGAAGTAAGGAATATTTAGACAGAAATATAGAGAAGAGAGACAGACAGAAATACAGGATGGGTAGGCTTGGGTCAAAACCCACCAGCGCAGAACTTTATTCNAAAGGGCTTTTTATAACAATGCCAAGGGGAGAGGCAAAAGACATCCCTCTTGCTAGATACAGCCAAGTGTAGATCCTTCCAAATACCTGGTACTCAGGGCCATGGCCCAATCATCCTCTTATGTAGCCCTGCTGGGTAAAGCCACTAGGAAACCTAGGGGGGTTCCAACAATGTAGAATGTGAAGGTGTATTANATTTGCTTTTGCTGCCTTGGTTAATGATGTAAAGATGTGCTACAATTATTTGTGCTGCATTTGTTTAATTTTTATGAAAAAATGTGTTGCATTTGCTTCACCTTGCCTGCCTAAGGCACCTGATTGGTCTAATAAAGAGCTGAATGGCCAATAGCTAGGCAGAGAAAGGACAGGCAGGGCTGGCGGGCAGAGAGAATAAATAGGAGAAGAAATCTAGGCTAAAAAAAATGGAGAACAAGAGAAGAAGGAGAGAACAAGGGACATGTCCAGGGCAAGAAGCCAAGCAGCTGCCAGCCAGTCAGACTTGAGAAGCAAGTGAATGTAACTTATATAGAAAGAAAAGATAGAAAGCCCCAAGGTAAAAGCAGATAAAGACAAACAGGTTAATTTAAGTTAAAAGAGCTAGCTAGAAATGAGCTTAAGCTAGGCCGAACATTCATAACTAATAAGAAGTCTCCATGTCATGATTTGGGAGCTGGTTGGTGGCCCAAAAGAAAAAGCNTGGTATACTTTATCACATCTTAAGCTACAATTCTAGGTCATTCTTTCTTGACCATAAAATATCTACAGTATTCCAACTATCANGCTTCTATCACTCTTAATGACNTAATTATACCTAAGTCCAAGATCATCTTTAAGTTTTACATGTTGAACAGTAAGGAGGGATTCCTCCCGCCCTGAAACTACTTCTCAGAAAAGGNAAATCCCTTAATCCAGAGTTCTTGAAATGAGCTCAAATATTACAGAATGTCTTATTTTGAATAACAAAGCATTTAACCTTCAATGACCTCAGTCAATTCTACCTTTGGATTAGATGAAGGCTTTCTGACAAAATTAGCTTAATTTTATTTTATTTTATTTT
>LZPO01076141.1:32467-46474 GCA_001675575.1 Neotoma lepida
ACTTTTTTCTCATTTCCCCCAAAGAACTTTGGACTGAGGGAAAACTCAGTGCCAGTCAGGCAGGGCTGACATCCAGGCCTCTCTCCTCTTAATTTATGTTGTGAACTCTAGTACTAAGCTCTGGGTACTTCTCTTGAGATTTCTATGTTTACAAATACATTTTCAAGTTACCAATCNCTTTTTCTAGGTTGTATTACGAACAGACAACATTTCTGGACCATATTAGCGCCATTTTCTTGTTCCTTTAGTGTAATTTCTGACTTCTCTCCAGAGGTGAAATGTCTCACCATCCATTCATACCTGCCTGATCCTGGCTCCAGGCGAAATTAACCTTAGCTTTCAACGTAAAGGCGCACTTCTCTCCTCTGACTCGCTCTCCCTTTCTGCCAGGAGAGCCATCTTTCTAATTAGCAGAGCACCACGCTAGGGTCAATCAAGCGGAATGGACCCGGTGACAACAGATGCTGATCCCAAGCACACCACTCATGAAATCATCCATTATGCAGAGGTGACCTAGGCCAGCTGGCACCAGGTACCCCGCTCACAAGATGACAGCATACCATCCCATACTTCTGGGAAACACACACAACCTCAAATCACATCAGTCCCTGATACACTTTACGAATCTCAGGACTCTGTAAGGTCGTCCTTTGTAGGCTCACANNCTATCACTGTTGAGANGTGCCCAATGCTGAGGCTTCCAAACGGACAGTTAAGGAAAAACTCACGCTTACCTTCAATCCTCTTCAGGGCTGAAAGNCACATGTCCTTCCTTGGAAACTCAAAGGGATTGTTGCAGGTTCGGATGGTGTCACATTCACACTTCCCGCTGATGATATTGCAGCCCGAGATAAGATTTTCATTGCATGGTTCAAAACCCAGCAGCTGGTCATCATCCCAGTCCTCATCTGTAAAACAATTACCCAGAGAACGGTTTGCTCACACGCTTCCTTCAAAGGCCTTGAGATCAAACACACACTGGGATGTCACCGTGAGCATCCGACTGCNAGGCCTTCACTTGTGAAAGGCAGTTTGGGCTGAAATTGTATGCAACGAATACAACACACCTCCTCTTGGTTACTGGGAAGTCTGGAATACAGCCACACATGTAGAAATTAAATAGTCACACACAAAAACACTTATGACCAAAATCCANGACTCCGATGTGCCACACACCAAGTATGATCCCTAAACATACTAAGTTGGGGGAGCAGGGCTTAGGAGATAGTTCAGACCCATGAAATTCAAGTGTGTTGCTGTTATAATTCCAGTCTGAGGAGAAGTGACAGGAGGATCCTTGGGAGTCGCTGGCCAATCAGCCTAGCTGAATGGTGAGTTACAAAGGCCCTTTCTCAGAACAAAAGGGTGGATGGTGTCCCAGCAATGACATCCAAGGCTGTTCTCTGTTTCATATGCATAGGCGTGCAACACACACAAACACCACACACACACACACACACACACACACACACACTTTCAAATTTTTAAACAGAGCTTCTTCAACTTTTCCACATTCACTAGAAGTATATATGAGTTACATTTACCAATCTCAAAAAAAAACTTAGGTTAACTTTTTTCTTACTGTAGACCACATACACCAAGGCAGCTAATAAACATCAAACATCGGATACCATTGAGAGAAAGGAATGAGGTCTGTGGAGACCCACAGAGGCTTCCTAGTGAGAGTTTATTGAAGGTCAGAGAATCTGAGCTTGCTATACCCAGCAGGACAGTATAAGGAGATGATTTGGTCACTGGTGTGTTTACCAGGTATTTGGAAGGGTCCACACTTGGCTGTATGGTGTGCTTTGATCTTGCAAGGAGGAGGTCTTCTGCCTCTCCCCTTGGCATATTATAAAAAGCCCTTTTGAATAAACGAAGGGGCTGATGGGTATTGACCCAGGCCCTCCAGAAGCTATCCTGTGTCTCTGTCTTTCTTCTCANCATCTAGGTTTATCTTTCTACCTAATATTTTCTCATTCCTCTCTCTTCCACCCAAGAACACTTCATAAGGTGTGAGCAGGTCGGAGCTGGACTCCCACAGGCTCCCACAGAGATCCAGTGGAGGAGATCACCTTTAACATATTTTGGAAAGTTTGTCTGGTCCTGGTCTCTGTCCCGCCAGGCTCCCACGGCCACTTAGACNCAAATAAACACACAGAGGCTTATATNATTTTTAAACTATGGCCCTGGCAGGCTTCTCGCTAGCTAGCTCTTACATCTTAAATTAACCCATTTTATAAATCTATGTCTCCACGTGTTCCACATGGCTTTACCTGTGTGCTGTTACATGCTGCTTTCTAGATGGCAGAATGGCGTCTGCCCCCGCTTTGCTTTCTGCTTCTCTCCCGCTAGTTCGAATGTCCCGCCTAACCTTATTCTGCCTCACCATTAGCCAAACAACTTTATTTATCAACCAATCAGAGCAACACATTTTTAGAAAGACATTCCCATCAGGACCCACTGCTGGCACCCACAACTACCTACAACAAAGCTAATGATGACCACAACACAAAGAGCTACAACCCAGTGAGAGACAGAAGTCATGACATTCAGAAGCTGAGACCAGTTCAAGCATTTGCCACGGGATGGAATAAGTGGTAATAAAGTAGGTTCTAGAGCTAGCCTTGGGGGTGGAGAAATGGCTCAATGGTTATGAGCAAGTACTGCTTTTGCAGAGGACCTGGGTTCTATTCCCAGCACCCACATTGGGTAGCTAACAATCTCCTGTAATACTCCATCAGTATCTGTCCTCATTTGNACATACCCATACAAGTATACATAATTAAAATTAGTAAGAATTAAAATCTTTAAAACCAGCTTTTTTTCTGGGAGTCAGTTCAGAAAAGTGCAACACATGTAAGAAACACTGGTTAGGTTCTGTTAACAATGTTCCTCCTAGTTCAAATACCTTGTTACAGAAAACCACAGTACTTCTCTACAGACACCAGGGACATGAGTCTCCCCTCTTCATGTTATCTTTAGAAGACCCTATCAACCCAAACTGGGACTGACAGCTGGATGGCAAACATGTTTCTGATAATGGTATCTAGAAAGAATTTTTCAAAGTCCTTAGATTTGAGAGCATTTACACCTGTTGTTCACACTAAAGGATACATGCCATCTTAAGACAGTATTTCCCAGCTGAGGTGTGTGACTATGACACAGTGCTTGCCTGGCAGTTGTGCGACCTTGACATGAATCCATCACATTGCAAGGGGGGGGAGTTATGTTTTCATAGAAGACAGTGCACACAAACAGCTATGGTTTTTACAGAGCTAACACTTAACATCTGGTGTCATCACTCAATGCACATACATACTAGACAAGATTACTCTCCCTTACTGAAATAATTTTCTTGCCAAGGAATCTTGAGAGAAGAAATCACAACCTGAAGAGCTTGGGGCAGTTCTTTAAGATAGCAAAGGAGAGAAATCTGTGTTGATTTTAGATGACGCTCANGTATGTAATCAATGCCTCAGTTTTGATTATCTTTTGGTTTCAAAGTTTAGGCAGATTCCCAAGTGATCCTGTTTTATAATCTATTCTCTTACTTGGCCTGCATTAGGTCCTCAGAAATGACACGTAAATAATACTCCCACATACAAAGGCACGCTTCATGTTAACCAAAATCACTTCACAAACCCCCCAAACCAGAAAATACACCAAGCAACTCAAGACAGAAAAAGCATTATCTGTCCTCAGTTATAACACGGTGTGGCACCTCAATGCTTTCTCATCTGTGTGTAGCTGTTGACGTGCTATGAGCACAATCTAGGCACAGGTTCAGCGGAACTTGCAAAAGACTTTTTCGTGACTGCATATTCAAATTTGCAATACAGAGACAGTTTAATCCTAAGGATTTCAAAGCTTCTAAGTAATTCATAAAATATTTGAACCACTCGAAAGACCATCTATATGTCTCCCTTCTTTTCTTTTTTAATGAAAGGAAATCTCAATTACTGAGTTAATAAATACGAGCAGCATTTCCAAATTAAGTTGCTTCTACATTATACCATCACCCCCTGGGGGCGCAGGGCTACCACCCAGTCCTCTACTGTCTCCCTACTGCTAGTCCCTTCCACCTCATTTCCCAAACCTGTTGTCTTTCTTAAAAAGCCAACGCTATTCAGTGGCTCTGTCTTGCCAGACAACAAAGTCCAAGCTTCGCTGTTGGGCATAACATTCTTCATGATACAGTTTGTACCTATTTCGAGACCCCCTCTTTTAGTGATCCCCTCACAGCTATATCCTCTACGTGCACTGACGTTCTCACTACAACCCTACAACTGTTCCCAGTGCTTTGTGTTTCTACCTAGAACACAGGTTTGCTTTCTGCTTCAATGTAACTCTTATTCTTGCTTTGAGACTCAGATCACTGTGACCTCTTTTGAGATGTTTTCTCCAAATGCCCGGGAGAAGGAACTGTTCCGTCTTCCTCCATCTATTGGCATATGCTTGCTGGCAAGCATATGCACAGGGGCTCTTACTTAGATCGAGGTTCTATCTAAGGTAACTTCTCCAGTGGGCCAGAGACCTAAGCGGCAGGAACAGGGTAATACAACCATTAATTTCCTTAACCTCAACACATAGTACACACACACACACACACACACACACACACACACACACACACACACACACACCATTTATACAACAAAAATAGTTCATTATAAAACAGACACACAATGCCATAAGAAAGTGTGTTTCAAGATGATATATAAAAGAAACACTTTTAAGCAGATCTTATTTGAAAAGCTTGTCATGAAAGCACTGAATGGGGTGCATATTTTAAACCAATGCTTGGACACTGGTAGTTTCTGACTCGGAATCATCTGCCATTAGTCTTTTTCTCAGTCCAGCTCTCAGACTATGACCACTTAACACCATTATCATCCTTCCAAGAAACCCATTTTCAGAGCCAAGCCGTTTGGACTACCAGATGCAGCTCCATGTCCTNACACAGGAAGACCAATTGCCCTGAATTCGGAATCAGTGCTAAAAGGCAACAGCCCTTCACTATCCCCCTGGTTCTGTATTGCTTTGTTTCTCAGCCAAAGTGTCTTGGCGAGGCACAGGCTGCACCTACAGTCCCACAGTTAAGGCTGCTGTTCCTCTGGGATGTCACCAGCACCCACTCCATCAGCCTGGAAGAGGCTCTCTGAAGCCAACAATATCTTCGGTGTGTTTCTCGAATTTGCTGAAAGAAAACCCTTCTGTTCTCCGGCCCCACCTAATCAATACCTTGTTTTTCTTTTTGGCAAGCAGTTCCCTTAGCAACGGTTGTTTTATAGGATTGAGAACAGCATGCTTCTAAGACAAATGCTTTTACGGTTTTCTATTACAGAACATCATACTTTGAAATAAGCTAACCGAAAATCAACAGGGATTGAAAGCCAAATTTAATGAAATTTGATTAGATCACAAAGCTAATCAAGTCTGAGACGATCTGAACCCAATGCAGTCTGGATCTTAGCTAATCCTCAAAATTAAAAATGTTTCAAATTTCAGAATTTTTTTTNAAAGTAAAATAGCTGAATAGACTTTGTGCTGTATCAGTGCTTAGAAAACCTTGAATTTCAGACAGCAGGATCAGGGTGGTCTATGTATAGTACTACTACACAGTGCTTGGTGAATTCTCTTTGCAGATGTCTACCCAGCAAAGCATCTAATTTTTTAACACAATTCCTGGCTTCTCTTTGGGCTGGTCAGAACAAAACTAGAGTCAAGATCAGGGTACCACCCCTTATTTATAACAAGTATTTTTTCCCCCCTGGCATTCTACAAGTGACAAGATGTAGTCTCCTAGACAGAAGGGTCAACAGATACGATTGCAAATGTATTTTAAAGTTGGTATCTACAAGATAACGCATCAGGATGTTAATTACTTTTCCTAAATATAAAAGAAACCTAATGTTGTATACAAATTCAAAGTGCTACGTTTCCAAGTCTGTCCAAGTACGTGAGTATATCCAACTGCAGACAGGACGCCTCCACCCAGGTTTCACCTGGAAACACCGTGTTTTTTCCTCCAGATAGCCACATTGCAGCGTGCAGCAGAATGACTTCTCAGGCACATCTCATAGCATCCCACGGAACTAGTGAGATGAAGAGCTGAAAATGAATACAATTAACAACCTTACTTTCAGTTAAGAGCCTCCGTAGGGGGATTTTTTTTTTTAATGTTATTTAACTGCTGCATCATTTACTGTGTAGTACAGTGCAAGGTGGTGAAAAAGGAGGCTCGCTACAAGTCCGGTGCTATAATCTCTATTTAGACTAAGACGCCTTTTACCTGGCCTTGCTTTGTGCCCCCAATGTCGTCAAANGGATACAGAGGGGATAAAGACAAATACAAATTTAATATTACTATATAGACAGTTGTGCTCTTGCATGCCATTTGAAATGGTCTTAGGGACTTTGGAAGTCTACAAGCCACAATTTAAGAACTGCCATTTTGATGCATGGCCTTACCCTGCTGGCTTCCAAGCCATGACAGCAGGAGAGCCCAGACTAATAAACAACAGTGAACAAGGCATACCTCTCAAGGTCATCACTGAACCACAAAAATGCTTCTTGGGAAGTTTGAAAGCAAAATGTTCCCCTGAGGCTCATGGATTTGAATTCTTGGTTTCTAGTTGGTTGGCACTGTTTAGGAAGGTTACAGAGAGGCGTGGCCTTGGTAAAGGAAGTGTGTCACTGGGGGCCAGGCTCTGAAAGTTTAGAAGCATGCCCTACTTCCCTAGTTCTTTTTCTCTGCATCAGGTTTGCAGTTGAATATGTGATCTCTCAGCTGCCTGCTCTGGCTGCCTGCTGCCATACCTCACACACCTAAGGGACTCTCCCTGTGAAACCATTAAGGCCAAAGAAACTCTGCTGTAAAATGCTTTGGTCCTGGAATTACATCACAGCAAGAAAAACATGACTAATAGGCTTCTCTAATGCAATTACAGTAACATGGGATTTGTAAGTAACAAATGCCCACCTAAAAAAAACAAAAGCCATACTTGCTCATGAGATCTTTTTCTAGGATATTAATGTTATAAAACAACAAAACAAAAGAGAAGCAGGTTATCTGGGACCTCTCTTTCTCTTTTTGATCAATCAGAGTAAAAGTACCAACGACAGATGAAGATGCTAGAGAGGTTTATATCCCTTCATTTAGTACAAAAACAGAAGATTCCCCTACTGGCTAAAATTTCTCCTACATTAAGCCACTTAGAAANGTTGCCAGCAAAAATAAAAAAGCGNAAGAAACTTTGGCATGTATTTTAAAAAATAGGAAGAAGAAGGAGGAAATACAGAAGTAGAGGAAGAAATGACTCTGGGATCTTTTGTTTAATTCTGACAAAACCAGACCCTATCATCAATGACCACCAAGTACTGAAGGGAGCAGAATGATTTTTGGCTCCGGTAAAACTGCCAGGCATCCTGGGCTGAGCCATGGGCAGCTTACACCTGTGTCGACATGTTCATTCAGGTTCATATAGTTTACATTTATCCCCCCAGCACATGGCTCTGTAGGTTTTAAGGGACATCCCCTAGCCCTGATCTTTTTCAACAGCTCTTGTAGTTTTAGTACAGCAGGCAACTCTGCAGAATATACGTGGCTTCCTTATTTAATACAGCGCACGTGTTGGTATTGTAAAAACACTGCCCCCTATTTATTTCCTCCTGGACTGCCTTTCTGCTCCATAGTATCTCATGATATTCCGGATGGTGTCTGTGATGGCCTTCCTCCACATTTGATCCACAAGATTTGAAATACAAAGCCTTCCATGCCGAGAGCAGAGAGGAAGAGCCAAGAAGAGGGATGTGGCAGGGCCTCATACAACAAGTCTGGGAGGCCCCTGAACTCCAGGTCTAAGAGGAACTAGGAGATGCTCCATGAATTTTTTTGTGAACCTGTTAGCCTAACTAATCCGGGATTCAACTTCTCTGTTCATCAAAGTATTCTTCCTTATGGAAATAGGACATTTCAGGTATGATAACATTTACAGGATAGAGGGCTGTGCTAATCTGAAATCTGCCTTCCTGAAGGCTGAGGGAACAAATATACACTCAGAGCCTCACCTTTTCTATGTTGTCCCTGCTCAGGTTAATGGAGTTTCCTCCTAACTAACAGGTAGCTGCACCCCATTATGGAGCAGTCCACTTACCAGAAATATGCTAGAGCAGACATTTAAAAGCAAGAAACAAACTCACGGTACACACTCAGAAGCTCACTGTAATGGAATTCTGTTGGCAGAAGAGAGGCTTCTGGGAATATAGATCAAATTAATTCTTCAGCTGTTCACATATCCCTGTGGCTACGGTAAGATGCAAATAGCTAATACTGGTATCTCTTTCCACGCCAGCCTAGAAACTCCAGTGTAAGGGCCAAATGCTGCTCGGTGCAGCCCCAGCTCCCAGCTGGCTGTTATCAGGCATTCCGTTCTGCTCCAGGAGGAGTCTAATGCAGTGAGCTTTCATTCTCTCTGCTCTGGGCTTAAAGCCTATGTTCCAGAAGCGGGTGCTTCCCTCTGCCTCTCTTTCTTGGGCTGTAATCAGTGCAAAGCAGGAAGGTCATATTTGTGGTTATCAGTAGAAGGACTTCTGCTATAAAATTTCGCTTTGCAGACATTTGCACAAAATGAAACTATGTTAAGTGTCTGTCACTATATGCCAGAGTGGACAAAACCAGAGTCCCTAAAACAATGGCAATACTAAAAGACTCCCATGAATATTTGCTCAAGATGGAAAGGGACACAAAGCTCGAAATACGTAATGAACAAGAACACTGGTTCCTATTGTGTCTCAGTGACGAATTCATTGAAAATGAGCAATATGGTTAACTAGATCATTTTATTATATATTGATTAATAAAGTATAAGATTCAACCTCTGCATTTCTCATCAGATGCTTTGCCAATGCCATTAACAAGAGGGCCAGAAATGAAGTACAAATGTAAACGGACTCCTTCTTTCTTTATTTCAATCACATAGTCTTCAAGCAGATACTGGTTATCTATTATGTGTACTAAACTGAGCCTTGCGATGTCAGGAAAAGCTTTATGGTACCCACTGTTCAAACCTAAGTCATATAACAAGTATGTGGAGATAACATGGGAAACATATGGGAAGACTAATTTCCTTTCTGACTGCAGAATGCTGGTGAAGAATAAATAGTAAGGAGGCTCAAGAGAAGGTAAGTCTTGATTCTAGAAGCAAGGATTTAAAAAACAAGCAAACAAACAAACACAAAACCAGGAGAGAAGACAGAAAGCCTTGTGCCAACTAACACACTGCAGAGCACTTCCAACTCTGTCTAAACTAAGAACTGCCCTAAACTGCACATGGACAAAGAGACTAAGACAGATGGGGTGACGTAGCAGAGAGGGCCCCAGCTCAGGTGACTACAACCTTGGCTCTGACACTGACTGGTTCCTGCGAGGACCCTTCGGCATTCGGACCCATCTCGAGGCTCTGAAATTTTAATGACTCAAAGGTGTTGGAATGGATAATTCAGGAGGTCCCTTTAGACTTTACTCTCGAGTTTCTTTAAAGATCCTGGCAACACCGTTGAAATTGTGCAATACTACAGATTTGATGAGGGTAGTGCCACAGAATTATGGAGCTATGGAAGTCATAATTTTAAAAAGTAGTTTCCCACTAAGAGACCAGTTGAGTTTTAAAAACTAGTTAAGTTTCAAAGTATATATTAAGTAAGGTGAACCATGGATGCAGCCATCACTGTGATTCAATGTCCAGTAAAACATATAACANCATGTTTATCTAGCCCCCAAGACTATTAATTATCAAATGTCTGCTGCCTAAAGTTAATAAGTCTTCGTTAAGGGGAAACCATCCTGGGAAAGGATCTAATATTTTCTTTCATCTCTTCATCAAAATTCCCTAAAAGCCCTCAGCTGTCCCTCATGTGTCCTGGTGTTTGATCTTCCTAAAGAGGTACTTTCGTGTAAATCACACCCATTGAGAGACATTATGAGAACAGCCCCAAGCTTCTTAAGGACATGTTAGCTGCAAACAATGGCCTATAAAAAGTCCAACATCTGGCCATTCAAGTCCTTGGCATGGAGCACAAAGCCTATTTTGACTAATCCCAACACACATCTTCAACCTTTTGTCTTCCACATGTCCCCTTCCGCCAGCAACTCAGAGTGGTCCCTGTTCCTCGGTTATCCACGCTGCTTCTGGACTCCATGACTTTGCCCAGCTCTGTTTACTCTTCATAGAAAGCTCCCAGGAACTCTCAAAGCCCACCCTCAGGGATGTACTGCCTGCACCAAGGCTGCACCTCCTAAACCTTCCCAAAAAGCATCACCAAATGGGACTTGCTGGGGACACACTCATTCAACCACCACAGTGAATTCTGTGACACGGCTGTCTCATTACTGAGCTAGCTTAGGACCCAGAAAACAGCAACTTTGCAAAATCAATGTCTGCAAGAGGGACAGGGACAGAAGACAGAAGGACTTGAATGTGAGCTAAGCAATGTGAATATTTAAAAGTCAAATTACTTCTAGAAAATAAGTTTGGTGCACGAGGAAGAAAACCACCAATGACTGAGAAGCATGTTTGGAGTCCAGGCTTTTAATTTGAAAAAACGAATACAAACTCTAGTTTTCTTTTAATATCAACACTGTATGAAATCAAGGCTTCTGTGTATCAATATTTATGACATTTTGAATGAGAATGAATAAAATACAGCTCAACCATTTTGGAGAAATAATAACAAATAATAAACTTAGTTTCCTTTCTGCCATTTCTGCATATCATGACATTAGATAATGTGACACGAGTTAATGCTTTTTTGCTAGAAAGGCACTTGTGCACATGAATAATGCACAGAACTATTTTATAAATATTAATGTATGCTGTTAGCCTCACATCTGTTAGTCAAATAACCAAGAGCAAACCAGAAGACAAGGCACAAGAATNGCACTTATCCCAAAGTGTGAACTATTACAGTGAAAAACACGCCTGGATCCTTGAGCAAGAACAACAAAATGACACGATACTCTGAAAGTAAGCCCTTTGAAGAATTTCAGTTTTTCGTCACAGAAGCTCAACAGTCAGCAGAGATTAGGAACGCACATTTCACCCCCTGCTAACAGCCAACACTTGGTGAGCAACTGCTGGGTGGCAACGAATGGACTACGGGCCTCACCAGGATTAACTCACTTGGCTGAGGGGAGAACTGAGCCACCTAGGTCTGAATCCCATGGAGACTGTACCACGGAAAAGGAGGAGACTTAGGAACACAGGGTAGTGAACTGAGCACAAGCTGAGGAAAATCTCAAGTTCACTGGATGCTAAAGACCTGAGCTCTTGACAAAGCAGGGCAGGAATGCCTTTGACTTTCACTCTGGTGACGCCTATCTCCAGGGAACATGACCTTAAGGTCCACTGCTCAGGGTCCCTTAACCATTGGGAACAAGTAGACACACCTTGTAGCTAAGACAAATAATCCCTGGGCAAACCTTTGCAACCATCAGAAGGATGGAAAATCTAAGCATATAAATATGATCTCAACTCCTCTCCTCTAAGGAACAAGGGTTTCTTTGTGAGAACGAACAATGCTTTCATATACAGCAAGACTCCTGAAGGGCATATACTGACTTTTTAAAGGTGTAATGATCTATAAGTAGCATTAAGGAATGCTTTCAGGATAATAACTTTGTGAATTNGGTCAGCATTGGTTGCATAAGAAATGTTTTCACATATCAACTTAAGCCTGCTGTGAATGAACTTCACCTTACTAATATCTGCATACTTCAAGATCCATCAAGTAGAAGATGATCATCAAAAGAGTGATATTCCAACAATGATATTTCTGGTTGATTCTGACCTTCAACACCAACACTCTTTTTCAAGGCAGTATCTTCCCTAAAACTCTCAATTGAAAATCTAAACCTTTGGGATTGGAGGGGATAGCTCAGTGGTAGAATACTTGCCTACCATGCACAAGTCCTTGAGCTCAACTCTCAACATTACAGTGTGTGTGTGTGTGTGTGTGTGTGTGTGTGTGTGTGTGTGTGTGTGTAAACAGAAAGTCAATATCCCAAACCTGTGTGTGGAGTTGGGGGGTGTGTATAGTAAGATATGTCTACATTTGATCTCACATATGTCTACCTATTACTACAGGAATTTCTTGTGACTTGGTCCTAGCAACAAATCAGTTTGCCAGGAACAGTCAATGCACACAGTGATTTTTGTGAGCAGCATACTGTTTCCTAGTGTTAACTCATTTCACCATTAGGGGAAGTTTGATGTGTACATCTACATTTTATTTTTTTAATTTCTGGCTACTATTTATGAGAACAGTAGTGTTGTAAATTAAAAACAAAAACTAGATTAATAGCCATGGCTTGTTAGGAAACCCGAACAATTCGTGAACGTCTGACACACTGATTTAAAGACAGTCCGTCCTTCAAATTTGCCTTGGGTTCTCCAGCAGGGAGCAAATGCAGACTACAGGACAGTGAGAAACATTCTTGCCTTCTGGCATGTCCAGGAACAAATATTCACAACTGGGGAGAATGGTGGTTTATGCAGCATTGACGTAACCCCTAAAACCCCTAAAACCCATCATATGAGTGACTACAACAATAGACAAAGGCTTTAAAAAATCTTAAGCCATGTTTGAAAGACATATTTGCACATTTCTCAAAACCCTGGGAGCTTCTTCAGGGTAACAGCTTAATCTCTAAACGCGATGGACACCCAGCTCCACATCNAGGCTTAGTGTGGGGGGTCTCAGTGACTGCACGAACAGGACCTAAGTCCACACCGCTTCTCCCTGCCTGTGGAGTCACACTGACAAATGAAGCCTGCTCCAGCTGACCTTTCAACAACTCGCACTTCGCAGCCTGCTCCTGCTGCCCTTAGGGGAAGACTGTAGCCTCAGGGCCCTGGCACTTGAGTTCCAGCCACTGGAAAGAGCCACCTTTCGGTGTGTGCAAGGTTCACAGCCTTCCTCCTCGGCATCATCTTTGCGGCAAGACTCTCCCTAATTATTTTATTTAAACGTACAAGCCAGCTCACACCTCCACGGTCCCTGTCCACTCCTAGGCTTTGTTCACTTTGCCTTTTCTTTCTTTAAGTGGGTAGGGATTTTTGCCTGGCCTCATCTCTGTATCTCCTGGGACTGCAGTAGAATCCACACAAATAGGTCCTCCAGAAATATTTCCTGAGTGAGTCAATTCTCTGGGTCCAGGTTTCCATTTCCATGGGCTTCTGTAGATATCATGTCCTCTTCCTGGGAAGGCTTTCACCTCCTCTTCATCTAGACAGCTGCAACTACCCAATCTAGCTTAACTGGCTTCAAAGTGTCTATGATTTTTCTCCACACACCCCCATTTAGCTTATCCACCCACAACCCGTCCCTTACCCTAAAGCATTACAGCTGCTGGTTTGCAGCTGGACTTGTAAGTTTCTTGCAGCCAAAGGCGTCTTCTTCATTTCCAGCCCTGTTCCACGTGGANCTGATGAACAGCACACAGTGAGGCTGCAAAACCCATTTGCTGAGTGAAGTAAGAGAATGGTAGTCTGGGTAGGTGACCAACCAGGATGGGACATTCTCTACAACAGCGAAAAAGCAGCAGCAACTTTAAAATTCTCCTGTAGGTCTCTAAGATTCGGGGCTGTTCTATTCACTATGTGCACATTCATATTTAATATCACGAGATGCAAAATAAATAAACTTTACCATAATTAGGCCTTCTGGGGGCAAGATGGTAATTTTCAGGTATTTGAAGCTATAGCGGTGTCAAAGAATGAAGTTCATACATTTTTGTGTTTCTAATTAGAACGCATGCATGCATAAGCACGCACTCGCAGAGAATAACTAGTCTGCTTCCAATGAAATGTAAACAAAAAGTGTGAATCACCCAATTCTTCTCCCACATGTTACCGCAGTACGGATTCCCATATGCAGGCAGGTAGGTGGATGTTTCAGAACCGTACTTCTGCCATGGTATTCTATTTAAAGTCGGTCTTTGGAGTG
>LZPO01076141.1:59258-72980 GCA_001675575.1 Neotoma lepida
GTACAATCTTCAGGAGGCATCCCCTTTGGTTTGCTGGTCTGCGGAGAGGCAACTACTCTTAGCTTGCTAACCAGAGTTGTTTGCAGCAAGCACATCAGGCAGTAACATGGTCCATTCATCATCTTGCAACCTAAATGACTCTCGGCACATACATAGACACATGCCCAACTTCTAAGCCCAAAGTTAAAGACAAACTGAAAGGAGTGATAGCAGCTGTCTCCCTCAAGGATGCTTCTGGAGCTGTACCACTCAGAGTCCCGCCTGCTGATGCTGCAGAAACCTTTTTTCCATCCTGAGCATTTCTATTTAGGCCAGAAGGTTAACCACAGCCCCGTAAAGATTTTTGTTTTACAAACTCCTATCCCTTTTTTGACTCATGCTATTCCATGCCACAGCACCAAAGGAATCTGAAGTTCTGGGCGCCCCTGAAGATTTTCACAGAATCCTTTAGCAGT
Source organism: Neotoma lepida (assembly GCA_001675575.1). NCBI lineage: Eukaryota > Metazoa > Chordata > Mammalia > Rodentia > Cricetidae > Neotoma > Neotoma lepida. Next base: position 59,714 of record LZPO01076141.1, read on the forward strand.
GAAGTGCAGACATGGTTGACTGGAAGAAGTCCTCACAGAGGAGGGGTTGCCTGGCACTGACTTCTGGGAACAGCCAGGTTACCAAGAGCTGGCGAGCTGAAAGCAGCCGTGTTGGGGAGAACATGGAGGCAAGTGGGAAGACACTGGCAAGAAGTTTTCCAAAGGCTGCCAAGGCACTTGCCCTTCAGTTTGCATGAGGTTTTGGCAAAGAACTGCTAGAAAAGGAGGGTCAGCCACCAGGGTGGGCAATGTGGAGAATGGGCCTGGTGGGTAGCCACTGGACCTCCCAGCCAGCATACACTTACTGCAACACACACACACACACACACACACACACACACACACACACACACATACACACACACACAGCATTCTTCTTGGCTGCTTCCAAGACAGAGTTCTGGGAGCCAGAACTTCAGACTCTCAAAGGTCTTTGGCTAGATGTCCCATCAAGCAGGAAGAAACCCAAATAAAGACCTATTTATATACCAGGGAAGAATACAGGGAAACCTATCTTAGGCAAAAGCTGGAGTTGGCAAATGAACACCACCCACATTTCAATGGCTATTTTCATGGCTACTAGCTATTATCTAGCGAACTAGACAAGACGAGATAAGGTGAGCTCTGGAACAGGATTTAACTTCTGATACCATCGTCTGAAAATGAAAGAGCCAGTGCAGGTACAATATAAAATACAACCCAGTAGACAGTAAACTGGTAACAATTTTATAGATTAGAGGAAATGATTATTGGGGACAGGGTGTAAAAAGCAAACTATTATAGAAAACTAAAAAATAAGTTCTTATAGGTAGGGATGGGTGGCTTGGGAAATTAAACCCAGAATCAGGAAAACCATGTCATAATTATTTTTCATGTTGTATGCTATCATTTGGGAGTATACGACATTCATCAGATTTATCAATGAATACATACTGACTGGAATTAACCAATCGGTGTCATNCTGGAAGGCTGTCCTTGTAAATGTGCAACAGCTCGCAGACAAATCAAGGTGATGGATATATCTGCTGGAGGCAATGCCAAGGGGTTCCTATTCTTTAGAATAATGTATTCTCCAAGTTGCAGGGCTATGGGCTCATACCACCAAGCCTTCGGTGGACTATGCAAAGGAAAGTGGAAGTTTCTAGAAACTCCAAGAGGCAACTTCCCAAGCTTCAGCGTTGGCCTGTACTTGGAAAACAAGTTAAGTGAAGATATGCTGGTCACAGAGAGACCCAAAGGCTCAGTCAGTAGCCAATACAGCTGGGAGCTTGGTCCTTACAGTTATCATTTCATCCTCCTAACTTGAGGTACCAAACAGCTACCTTCAGCAGTGCCCCCCCCCACTTTTGTGCACTAGTAGTTGTTTCTTTAAATTCAGTCTGCTCCTTGAGGAAACTCCCTGGCAAGTGAAAACAGCAGCAAAGGTAAAAGAATGCAGAGAATCTGGCTGCTGCCGGCAGCCATTAGGAAGAGCAGCAATTACTCAGCTCTCCCCAAACTCAGAGGCAGGAAGGAGCATGCGAACTGGGCGAGTTTTGACCTGTCTTTGCCCAAGCTTCTCCTTCTGCAGAATGTCACCTACCTACCTTGCGCCCAGGATAACTGTAATAATTAACAGAGCAAATGAGAAATGGAGAAGGAATGAAAGCCACAGGCCGGTTTAGACTTGGGTGGTGCAGATCAGAACGTAGTTAACAGTGACAGACTGCAGGCACTTCATGGATGTCACTAATGTCCCTATAATGATGTTCTTGCTGTCACCAATGTGTCCCAATAAATATAACCGGAGCAGACTTCTTGGAGTTTTCCTGCTGAGTCTTACAGTTTCCAGCACCTGGCTGAGCATCAGGTGGATGGCCTCCACCCTTCCTTCACTCTGTAAACACAAGCTAATACCTGATCCTTGGCCAGCTCTTCTGGGTCATAAAAGCTCAGATCTTATGACCAAGGAACAGCCTTGGGATCCCATCTGATTTCGTCCCCCTACATTCAGGTAGGTAGCTGCCTAATTTCCTTTGGACAAATGAAGATAAAGTGAAGCGTTGGATAGTTACAGGGTCTTAAGTCACGGAGCTGTTTAGATGATGAAGAAAGATCCAGAAGCCATGACTATTTTTCTTTTCTCCTTCAGCACACTGCTCTCGGACATAAGAATCTGGCGATATTTACCTCTGTGAAAAGCCTAAAATCCTCTCCAAAACAAGCCAGGCCATCAACAAGTACATTCCCACTTCGATTAAAATATGGAGTTAGTTGGCCTTTTATTGTTAAGTCATAGGTAGTGGTAATAATTTTCCTAAAATCTGTCTGAGAATATATGAACTTGGGTTCTGAAGTAGCATTCAGCATTCCCATTCTTTTCAAAGTCACTTACAGATCCTTCTACTTTGATTGGCAGCGACAGGAAGGTCTGAAACCCACCCCTTTACCTCACTTGGTTCATACCTTAAAATAATAAATAAATAAATAAATAAATAAATAAAGAAAGAAAGAAAGAAAGAAAGAGTTCCAAAGCTCCAACAAGAGCAGGTGAAAAGAGACTTCATTTTAGATATGCAGAATAATAAACTCCCATTCTGGGGGACGAAGCCCTTGGCCCTGATTCTTGACAAGCAATGAGGTTGGGGGTGGGGTGGGGTGGTCTAAATAGTTCCTGCTACTGTCTGGTTCTGGTGGAACATCCTCCAGGTGGATCTGCCCCCTTCTGGCAGGTCTTCTGGAATCTCCAGGAGAGGGGGTCACAATCCTTCAGCATCCAGATGCCATAGGTTTGATGGTAGCTGTGAACCCTCTTTCTGAGGCCTTTGGATANGAAGTTGAGTAAGTTCCCTCTAGTAAGTGGGGCTCTGCCAGCTCAAGTTTCATCCTGCCTTGCCAGAAATTCCTTTCTGTCTTGAATCTGAGATGTTTGTTTATGATTTTTGTTTGGAAATGCTAAACAAGACAGACACAAGTCTCTATTTACAGCTTATGGCCTAAAAGAAANAAACAAACAAACAAAACTCCTTTGGGAAAGCTGGTTGTTAGACTTAGTTCAAACTTTTGGAGTATGTGTGTCAAATCCTCAGGAATTAGAAATAATACTAATAAAAAAATGACACTCTTAAAACATAGCCAGCCCTTAATTTCATTTTTAAAAGTTTTATGTATATGGGTGTTTTCTCTGCACACATGCATGCCTGGTGCCCACTGAAGCCAGAAAAGGGTGTCAGAGCCCCTGAAACTGGAATTACAAGATAGCTGTGAGCCACCATGTGGGTTCTGGGAATCGCAGCTGGGTCCTCTGGAAGAGCAGCCAGTGCTGTTAACCACTGAGCCATCTCTCCAGCCCCTTAACTTCCTTTCTTACATACTCTTAAGACAAATGTTCTTGGAATGTTTCTAATTAGAACGTTATACGTGGGTTTGACCAGCATCGACATAAAAGAAAACCATGAAACTATATTTTGTAGTTTTTTTATTCCCCTCATTTTGATTACAGGTTACATGTTTGAATACCAACACTCCTGAAAAAAGAGAGGGGGCATCTCAATGATAGGTGCTAACAGTGTCTGGGAAAAAAATTTCCAGTTCCTGCTATGTTGTAAGGTTTGGTTGTCCAAACAAATCAACTCTAAATTACTAATCCAAGAATTTTATCTCCATAGGTTCATTCTCCTTTGCTCCACAGTAGCCNATAGGAAGTATCCATCTGGGGAACACTGAGCTAATATTTATTGATTTCCTAAATGGCACTCATTTCGAGGTAAGAAAGAAGGACACTCAGTTAACAAATTACCATCCCGTGGGACCACACCTACACTGGGAGCCCAAGAGTGTCAGATATTTTAATTGTGGAATGTTTGTCCCTTCCTCTGTGACACAGACTCTCCATAGGCTCTAGCAGGCCAATCCGTGGTAACCCTGAGGTACTCACTCATCTGAGAGGACACCACATGCTCGATGGAGACCAGTAACAAGATATACATACCCTGGTCCTGGCTCTCGTGATGACATGTACCTTGTTAGCTTTTAAAAGATACGAATTAGAAACGGTTCTTTGAAAGTAAGAATTCAAAGCACAGAGCCAAGCAAATGTTCACATTCCACCCAACTCCACAGGCCTGGAAATTAGGGTTACCCTAGGCCAAACCAAGGAACACCTTGTTCTCTGGACTACAGAGTCATTTTCTCTGGGATAAACATCTGAGACCAGAATTAGCATCTTGAGTCTCCTGTGGAAAGAGAGTGTGTGGAGGAGGTGTGAGTATATCCAGGAAGCCGGCTTCCCAATTTACACGCAGGGAAAGCTAACAATGATGAAAATAAGAAAGAATGCAGATTAGAATTAATACTAGTTATTTTTTTNAAAAAATCTACCAAGGAGAGTATTTGGCATTTAACTGTAAGCATATCATCTTAGAATACTCATATCTATATAATCACCTATAATATATATTCATATTTCTTATCTTTAATCTTCACTACAATTACTTGATGAAAAGCTTATGACACTCTGGGTTTACATGGGAAAACCAAAGCCAGGGAAAACTAACCAAGGCTGGTCTCCCAGTGAAAAACTGAGTCAAGATGTGAACATTGGTTGTATCAAGGCTCAAGACCCATTTTTCTGTTGTTGTTGAACAAGAAAAATGGGATAAAAGAGGGAAGAGAAGACACTCCCGGGTGAGGCTGAACCATCCATTCCTGGCGGTCAGAGGAGAAGTTAGGGGCCCCTCTCAGCTGCTCCTGATGTGGTCAGTACATCTCTATCTCAGGGCACCGTCTAGGACTACCCCGAATGGATGGCCTCAGGCTTCCTATCCATCATTAAACCATGACCTCTAGAGAAACAGGGCCCTATTTTTTTTCCTATGATTGAAATACAATTACCACAGAACGTGACAGTTTTCAGATACCCTTACACGTCAACTTCATGCTACAAAAGCTGACCGTGTACTGGCGATGATCCTGGGATGAGCCCTCCTGGCACCACCGGAGAGTGACAACCACCAAGGTTCCATCCCAGGCCTCCTNANTCAGAAGCCGCTCTGTTTGTTTAGGTGTGGGGGTCAGAGCCCTGCACATGCTAGACATGTGCTCTACCACTAAACTCTAATCCCTAGTCGCCAAACCTGCATTTTTAAGAAGCTCCCAGGTGACTGTGGGCTGTTAACTTTCAGAAGCCCAGTTTTTCACAAAAGAGGGTACCGGGATTTTATAACTCAGAAACCAGACCCACAGCAGATGCCCATTAAATAATTTGTGGGCAGATGTTTCTCTGGTTAGCTGGAGCTCCCTCACTTAATAGGGAAACGAGCTGACCTAGAAGGAGGGTAAGTGGCTGAAGTAGAAAGGCATGGACTGCTTAAACTTTTGGCTTTGAGGTTTGTATCAGAGCGGCAGGTGGGCCTACAGTTCTGAAGGTGATGGGGGGGGGCGGTGAGCTGGGCCAATACAAGTTGTCTCCTTAGCTCAAGACAGACGCAATCCTATGCTGACCCCCAGTGTGACATCTACCCCTTCCCCCACACGCCTGAGGAGCTATCAGTAAAATCTTTCAGAATATAACATAAAAGACAATGTACATTACTGATTAGAAAGAGTTTAGGACCCCTCCCCTTCACCCCCCTCCCCAGGTGAAATAGTAGCCCACCGGGAGGAAAAAAAGCTAAATGTACAATTCCAAACAACGATGCAACACAAAGAATTTTAGATCCCCTATTTACCCAAAGTATACAAACTTNGCAGGAATTATTTAGAGATGGTATAACTAACAGGTCTGAGTGTAACTGGCTGCAGTGGTGCTGCTGGAAAATGGCTGGAGGCGAAAGAACTTGGACTCACTAGTAACTGGCTCTTTCCTAGGAGTCCCCCACCTTCTAACTCCCAATGAGGATTGAGGAACGTGAAGGTGGAGGGAAGCGAGGAAATGAGCCGGGGTCATGTCCTTAGACTATGGCTTGCTGGATGTCAACTGCCACCCTCCCTGGTTTTTGGGGGCACACGGGGGAGTTCTTACCACAACCCTGTGATTCACCCCAATAGTCAGAGAGAGAAACACATACTCAGAAGAGGATTCCACACCAGACACCAAGTTCCTGACTTTCACATTCATCCACTAAAGCACAGACGGGCATTTCTTGTCTTCAGAATAAAATGGGGGTTGGAGTGGGAAGATAAGGACTTGAAATGTGTTCACTTTGAAACTAACAATGAAAAAGAGAATCCTTTAAAAAAATTTTATTAATCCACGTGGGCCCCAAACAGACACAGACAGAGTTCTGTGTTTACCCTGAGGGCATCCTTAAACAGGTGTAGTCCAGCATGCCTCTGTCCATCAATGGAGAAGGGTCTATCTAGGGACAGAGGTTTCAGATCTGACCAGGCCAAAGGCAAGAGGGTAGGAGAAGGTGAAGAGGGCAGAGCTGTTCATCCAGAGACTCCGCCCAGTTCACTGCCCACACACTGGTACCGGCTTAGAGCAAGCCAGAACAAAGAAAAAAAAAACCACAAAAGGAAAGCTACCATTGTGAACCACAGCTAGTCAAGTATTAGGAATGCAGGCTCCTTCTCAAATGTTGGAAACACTCCTGACACCTTACTGTAAGGGCTCTTCAGAGACTAGGAAGGCTACTCCTTCACCATCAAAGCACACCAAGCCTGAGAACCTGATTCTTATACTAACAAATTTTAACCACATGCCCAGCAAGTGAGACTACAGAATCAAACATCAGCTTTACTTGGTTTGAACCTACATGACTCCAACCACCTTTTTGGGGGGTGGGGAGTGGGGGTCTGTCTTGTTTATCTTGACTAAAGGAGCGTACAGTACTGGTTCTCAACCTTCCTACCATGGCGACCCTTTAACACAGTTCCTCACGTTGTGGTGACCCCCAACCATAAAATGATTTTCGTTGCTACTTCGCAACTGTAATTTTGCTGCTGTTACGAATCATAATGTAAATATCTGATTCGAGACCTCCAAAGGGGTCATGACCCACAGGTTGAGAACTGGTGTACAGAATGGAGACTGCCTCTGAATGATGCCCAGACTCCCTGTATTTCTTCTACCCCTGTAGACAGCCTTGTATACAGTAAGGGGGGAAAGAAAAATCTATGAACGAGTGATTGTTTTTTAGGCAAAAATGAGCCTGATCTTAGAGAATGATGCTTTGGAGAATAAGAACTCTACGATGATAGGAATTCATGCCTACTTGCTATTCTACCATGGCTTTCTCAAATAATGAAATGGCCTACACCGAGGTGTCTCCAAAATCCTTACATGGAATGTACCACCTGGAGCACAGGGTAACAACCATAACTACGTGCCTGGCTCGGCCAAACATGTCCACCTTACAGTCATTTCCCCACCTCCCACCCCGCCTCATCTACAGTTGAAGGCTGCCTTGTCATCTCTCCTGCTGGCACCATTTCCTGAGTTCAACACACCCACATTTTTCAGGAATTTCACAATTAATCTCTGGAATGTGTTTTGGATCATTCTTCAAAGGATGATATAGTTGTGCTAAGATGAATTCAATGTTTGTTTTTTTTTCTTCTTTTCTCATTCCTTATCCTTCAGTCCACCCACTTTCTGAGGCCACCATCTTATCTGGATCTGCCAACTTCGTAATGCTTCGCATCCTGCATGCCCAGACGCCTCACTATGACCACTGGACAGTAACCGAACCAGAGAAGAGAAACCTGTACCACATCTCCCAACAGCTCCTACAAATGGGTGCAATATATCCAGAGTTTGGGGACTGTTCACTTTGCTTCATGAATTAAGCTGTCTTGGGCAGGTGGGATGGCTCAGCCAGTAAAGGTGCTTGCTGCCAAACATGACAACCTGAGTCCCATCACCAGCACCCAAAGGGTGGTAGGAGAGAACCAACTCCCAAATGTCCTCTGACATCCACAAGCACACACCGTGTCACACTGTACACACACTCACTCTCTCACACACACACTCTAAAATGTTTTATAAACGAACGTGACTTCTGCTCACAACTGTTCTCCCAGCATACTGCTTGCAAAGTTTCCTGGNCTACTGTTAACCACATGTTCCCAGCAGCAAATATCTCCATACCTGCCTTTCTGCTCTACAGTATGCAACTCATTTGTCCTTTGCCAAGTGTTTTACGTGACAGGACTCTCCTTAGCAACAGTGAGAATTTTATACCCCTGACAGTCAAAATCAAGGTCATTTTTGCCCTGTCATTTGTGTATGTGCAGGGAATAGTTGGTCCTGTGCATTTCGTCAATATTTACTCTGAGGAGGAATTAATTACTTCCTTGTTTACTTGAACTGGTTTCTCTTCCCATACCCTGTTAACATATTTTGGATGCCCTCTGCTTGCCTTTCTCTCTGGCATCAAAGCAGAGACCCTACCTAAAGACTTCTGAGGTGGAGAAAGAAACCCATGCATTGCTCAAAAGTGAGTCTAGAACGCTGGATATGAAAAGTTTCTCTAACTTCAGCATAAAAATATTAACTTTGCCCCACCTCTCCTTTATTTCATTTGCAAAAATCCATAGACTCTTAACTTCATGTCCTCCCAGAGAGGACATGCCTCATGCCAGCCAAATGTTTTGATAAGTCTGCCTGGTCCTGGGCAACTGCTCTCTGGGGCCTCCCCTCACATCCTCCACTCTCTCCAAGCAGGTATCATCGCTACTGACTGTCCCCGGAGACAAGGAAAAAAATGCAACTTCACAAGCACTGTTCCGAACACAAAACCTTGCTCTCTGCTTTAAATTCCCACCACACAATCTTACGTCCTCCTGGCTGCCCTGTGGACCACAGTGGAGGGGAAGCTTAAAGTATCTGGGAAAACTGAGGTGTGACAGAGGGTTTAATTGGCAGTAGTTTTGAAAACTCTGACGAATTCAGTTCTATACAGACTGGGGCCNNAGAGTGAAAGCTGCAGAAAGCATTGGTGCCCATCTGCAGTCCTGGACACCTGCCTCAAGGCAGCATTGTCTTCAGGGCAAAGCTCTACGGTGTCCACACAATATCAAGCTCATAGCAGCTTCCTCTTCTTCACCCTAAGACAAAGGGCTGGTCTGCTTGTCATCTTGCCCCACCCTAAGTGAGGCATAAAGTCTAAGGCCTCATTCCCTCAGTTCAAAATACAGTTCTCACTGTCCAATCAAAACAGTCTTCCTCCACAATCCCACTTGGTGAGGTCTTAAAGTTAGATCCCTTGAAGAGATCTCCCATTCAGAGGTTTAGAAGCCAAACTTGTTTCTTTGGATTGTAGGTGGTTTCCCTGGAGACAGACGCCTGTCCAAGAAAACAGTCCAGCTAGGATTCTGTATAAGGCTAACAGGAAGACTCACTAGATGAAGGAACGGGAAAGGGAATTGCTCCCCCCTAAGGGCCAGAAGGCACTAGTTTAGACTGAGAGANAACTTTGGGTACCTGGCTCCATTCTCAATATTTCAAATGTGCATAGTTACTAATTCAGGATTTATTNAGTATCAGTCTCAATGCAGAGAAGAAACTCCAGTGTACGAATCACTTTNATTTATAGGTCTTGGTTCCTAGTCTTTCAGAAATTAATCTTTTTCTTCAGGGTTCTACTTATGGTTAGGATTGTTCGTGTATTTTTAAGGGTCAGCGTGTNATGAAAACCCGCAACACTGAGCCATGTGTGCAGAAAGGTCCATTTTGGCTGCCGACCCAAATCATCGTGTGAACTGTATTTAAAAACATCACTCTCCTCCCCACCTCCAACAAAGTCAGTATGGGGATAACACACATCTCTGCAAAGTTGACAAACAGTAATATAAATTGGGACTTAAGTCACGTCTTCGAAAGCAGGTGGATTAGTCATATTTTCATAGCATGAAATATGTTTTCTCNGGGCAGCCAACTAAATAAGCTTTCGAAAGATTTTTCATTAACAGATACAACCAGTAGGGGTCATTTTAGTGCAAAAAATGCAGCACAAGAGACTTTCGACATGAATAAAATACACCCATTCCTATTCATGTGTGTTATGATAATACCCACCAATTTCTCAGTAAAAATGGAAACTGAGGGAAGCCCCGGCCATTGAGAAATTTTATGCAAAGTTACAGAAAAAAAAAGAGAAAAGAGAAAATGGGAGGGGCAGCACCTTCTAGATAATTAGTGACTTGTAAAGATTCCTCTAATCCTGGGGGAAAAAAAAAAAAGAAACGGGTTCTTCAGTTAACTTATGTATTCCATACATCTTATATTAACTTGAAAATGCCTGCAATTTTAGACACAGGGTCAAAAAGACCTCTCTGAATCTAACTGTTACATCATGCCAGAAAACACTGTCTCTTTTACCTTGGTTTCATGGGTTTAAGATTCTATTTGTCTGTTGCTTTGAGTGAGGGAAGGAGAAAGAGAAGGAGGCAAGAAAGGAAGGAGGGAGGAAGGGAGGGAGGGAGGGGTGAGTGAGACGTGCCCACAGCATTCAGCTGAAAACAGGCCTGCTAAATGAAGTGTGTTTCCAGAGCACACTAATTGAAATACAATCATGTCAAGAAACACGTCCAAGCATCTTCAAGGCCCACACTCATTGCACCTGGTGTTACCAGGAGAAAGGCAGGCGTGAGGGGATGCATCATTTGAGAGGAATGACAGGCTCTCCCGACAAACTGCCAAGATCATTCCATACTGTGACATGGGCTGTTGCTGCCAAAACACTTGATTACTGTAAATGTTCCCCCAAGCATTTCCTTCACCAGAAACACATGAAGAAACAAACAAGGGTCACACTCTCCAGAGCCTTCCAAAGTCCTTCTCACTGCCCCGCATTTAACTGCATGCTCCTTGTTCTTTACAGGTCTGTGGGGGGCTGGGTCAAGGTATGCACTCCACGCAGCAGNGTTCGGAGAAACACCTTTTAGTCCAAGTCATTCAGAACGCCGCAAGTCAAAACACATGGAATTCTACCAGTCTGTCTGATGACCATTTTCCCTGAGCTGAGGAGAAACAAACCCACGTTGTAAAAGGACACCAGGAGGGCCCGTTTCTGTGTGTCAGGAAAAGGAGGGCACTATCCAAAAGGAACACGGCCCTTCACTCATTACTGCCCACTAGCTTCCAAAATCAGGAAGGCCTCCCCGCTTTTCCACTAACTGTCCAAAACCTTAAAACCCTGGGTAAAAATGAATGGCGTGTGTGTATTTAAAGAGTCACCACAGCACTGAAGCCTTTTAACACGCCCACTTTTGTCCTTAAGGCTGTCACCTCTTTTTCAGTACCCAAGCACAAGCAAGCACATATACACACATAAGGATGCTTCAGGGAAAACCCGTGTCCCAGGAGCTGGCTGACAGCCGTGAAAGCAGGAGGCTGTCCTTCCTAGCCACTACCTCAGGAAGATTGCTGCGCCCTGCACACTCGCAGGATACCGGGAACAACATCGTGGGCCCAACGTCTGAGCTCTAAGTAGGCAGGGATCCCACTTGTACCAGACAATCCAGGCCATTAGCAAGATAAAATAACTCACTACATCTCTCTAGACCTCAGCCAGATCAGGCACCTGGAGGCNGAAGTAGAGCCACACGCAGATGGAGGCCCACTGCTCCCCAACCAGGGAGGCTCCACTATCAACGCCCCCACCCTCCGTACATCTCCACATCGCGTTACACAATGCGTCGCGGTGAAGCCAACAGAGCAGACTCTGCTGTCAAACAAACAAACAAGACATCAGCACCAGCTCAGGAAACACGCGGATGTTGGATCTTGAAAGGAAACCTCTTGTAGTGAGCCCTAACTTTCCAATCCAGGTGCAGCCCCCACCCACCCCCTCCAGCCGTCCAGAAGAGGAAGCCTTTGACCGTTTCCAATAGGCAAATAAATGAGTAACCACCATGTGTAACTTCGCCTGGGCTGACATATTCCGGAACTGAAATTGATTTATTACGCGAAGGAGGAGGAAGGAGGTGAAGGAAGAGCGCAAAGAAAAAAAAAAAAATAGTAAGAGTCGCACAGGGAGTGCAAGCTGGAGCACAGGTCTACTCCGCTCTCACAAGCCGGCTGCGCGGACTGCGTACAACCCTGGGTGCCACACTGCGCTATGCGGGCAGGGCGGCAGGGGCGGACTCCCCGAGGGGCTGGCGTGTGCCAGTCTCCGCAGTGTCCCCCCCAACGCGGCACCCCTGCTTGGGGCGAGGAAGGGCCCCCCAGTGTAAGCCCACATCACCGCACGTGTGCGTGTCTATGCGGGGTTGAGCGGAGCTCCCCCGCGAAATCCAACCTCGCCCGCCGCTGGGCAGGCATCTAGGGCACCCTCCCGGGGACAGCGACAGTCCCTCCTCCCCGGGAAGCCTCTCTCCTCTGGGAAAAGTCTCAGGCAAACTTTGTTCCGCGCGGGCCAGGTGGGAGGGGGCGCGCGGCAGGGCGGCCGTACCTTCGCAGACGCCCACTTCGTACTCGGTGATGGAGTCGCCATTGAGCGGGGGGCGGATGACACAGCGCAGCCCCCGGTCGCAGGCTCCGTGGAGCCCATAGGCTCCACCGCAGCTCTCGTTCCTCTGGCGGGCACACATGTAGCAGCAGCCGCAGACGCCCTGCACGATGCTCCCCGGGCAGCTCCGAGGCTCCTCGCACTTGGACTCGTCACAGGGCAGGCAGACCAGCGCCCGGGTGCCTGAGCGCGCCAGCAGCAGCAGCAGCCCCAGCAGCGAGACCGAGAGGTGCCCGCAGCCGGCCAGCCCCCTGCCCCCCGCCACCAAGTACATCCTCCTGCGCCGCCGCCTCCTCCTCGCAGCCGGGCCGGGAGCGGGGCGGGCGCCCTCCCCTGCGCGGGGCACACGCGCCGCCGCCGCCGCACCCGCAGCCCGCGGTCCTCGTGCCCCCCTAGGGGCCCCCGGGGTGCTCCTCCCCTCGCGGGGCGAGGCCCCCGCCGCCCCTGCGGGCCGCGCCGACCCGGAGCCCACGAGCGTTGGCGCCAGCGGCAGCGGTGGCGGGTGGCTTCCCCTCCTCCTCCTTCTCCTCCCGGGCGGGAGGGGGAAAAGAGGAAAAAAAAGTTTCCTCGCGGCAGCTCCGGTTCTACCCAAACTTCTGGCGGCGGCGGTGGCTGCGCTCCGCTCGGGAGCAGGGCTGCTGGCTCCTGCTGGTCCTCCGCTCTGCTCCTGATCGCCCGGTCNAGACGACGGCAGCGCAGCCTCCCGGCCGGTCCCCGCCTCCCGAGCCGCCGAGTGGGCGCGGTAGCACAGCAGAAGGTCCGTGGCGTCCGCTCCGTGTGCCCGGCTCGCCTCTCTCCCGCGCCGCTCCTCCGGGCGCTTGTTTATGGCTGGA